>VZRX01015794.1:54918-73987 GCA_013398075.1 Notiomystis cincta | reverse complement strand
ATTTTTATATTGAATTAATATATTTATAGCTCTTGTAATTATTAATTTCAATAATAGGGGGTGATGATACAGCAGTATTCATCATTTACCTAGGTTTTTATATGGGAAGTAAGAAAAAAAACTCAACAGCAAAAATCCTGTTGAACTAGAGAAGATAGAAACTTTTCTACTTTATTTCTTTACTGGAAAGCTTTTACTGAAAAAGCCACTCTTGCTGTGCTTGAGAAAAATCTCAAGAGAAATTGAACATAAATGATTCTAAAAGACTCTTTCTCCTATCCCTGTGTAGATGGATAACATGACGGATAAGTGAATTGTGCTACAGAAGTCTGACAAAAGCTTCCATAAAAGGTATTGCAATGTAGTTGATAAATTTTTGGAAAGAAGAATTAATAGTAGAGAGGATGAGACAAGTTTTGAATAGAGCTCATAGCAGACTTACTGCCTCAATACCTATTTTATTCTGGTCTTTGGATGGGATACAGAAGAAATAACAAAATTCCTTTGCTTGCAGTGGAAAACCTGTGACCAACAGACACAAATCTCTTTTCATTTGTCAAATCAGAATACCCTTTGTTTGGAAATACATTCTTCAAGTTCAGAGCTACCAGACAAAGCAGATGGGAGTTTCTCATAAAAAGGACATGCAATCATCCTCAAGAAAACAACTTTGCCACGTAAAACACAGAGTGTGAGAGGCAGAAAACAAACACACACACAAAAAATTTCAGTCTTTCAGTGAATTGTGGAGCATGGCTTAGAGTATTTAGAAATGTTGAACACATTTGGTTGAGTAGAGAAGAGAAAATGAAATGTAAAAAAATTCCTAAAACAGAATGAAAGAGGGAAAAAATAACCCCCAAAAACCAAAATCAGAAAAAAATCCAGAGTGTAGGAAGCATGACCAAAAAAGTAGAATAACTAAGAATGTTTTTAAAGAGACAACTGAAACTGCATTTTTCAAAGAGAAGGTGAGATGATATTATGAAAGCAAAAGGCTGGTCTGCAACCTCTTAGCTATAAGATGAAAGAAAACCAGCAACAATCTTTTTTTTGACGACATTGTCATGCTTGAATAACTCAATTTCCAAGTGCAATGGCTGCTAGGAAGAAGCTTTCAAGTGGTTTAAGTATAAAGAAAAACTTAAGGTTGTAGTTGATACTTCATTAGGCTTTAATTGTGCACACTTTATTGCTATTAATGACAATTCTCAAGATGAAAGAAGCTGAGAAGGGAGTAAGACTAAGCTTGTGAACAAGGATTTCGGATGGGAAATAGAAGATCCGTGGTGAATTTCTAAGTGCCATATACTCTCTTCAGTCTACCAAAATTCTGTGCCTCAGGAATATTAAGGGAAGAATGAATATTTGGTTCCAGGTTCCTGGATAATGTAATGATAGATGCAGTGATTTTTGTGAGCTTTTTATGTTAGTGTATTTGATCTTGTAAGAGAATGAAGGAATCAGGTTTATACTTATGGAATAAAAGTGAAGGGATATTTTTTAAAGGATGATGAGGCAAAGGTTCCTTTTCAGGAAGTATAAAATAGCAAGTATCTTGACTATGAAAGATTATTCTCATTTTTACCTTACTTCCCCCTTTCTTTCTTTCATTCATATTACTTTCATAATAAGAATTTATCCTTCAGTCTTTTAAAATTTAGGAAAAAAAACACCTTTGTAGAAGTTATAGGAATCAATCCTCACACTGAAGCATAGTTCAGAAAATCTTGACAAATTGGATAAATTCTGGTTAGAAATAGATTTCCCAGGGTATGTGGAATGGAACTTCGGAATATTTCGTAATGGTTTTATGGAATCACCTTTCTTGCAGATTTAGAAAGGCAGGTTAGACATCTTTCTTTCAGGAATGACTAAAGCGTTTTCAATTTTGTCTTTGGCTCGGGCCAGATTATATTTCAAGGTTATCTGACAGGTCTAGAGTTTTGTTTATTTGTTTGCTTGATATCTAGTGCAGAGGGCAAAAAGTAATTAAGTAAATGGAGATAGTGAAGTGCAGGCAGAGGAATTGCTTTTATACTGTTTTTTGTCCCTGTATTTCCAGATACAGTTGTATTGCATTGTAGATAAACTTTCAATTACCATTGACCAAAAGGGAAAAATTATGCAGACTTTTTAAAATAATCTACAATATCATGAAAGAAAATTATATAACAGAGACAGTGGTAATCAAGACAGTTGTGTAATATTTTCTAATAATATGAATAAGCTTGAAGAATTTCAAAGTAGAGGAAAAAAATAGTCCACTCATGCCCATACCTTACCAAACCTCATTAAAAAAATTTGAAGGACTGAAAAGTGTTAATTTAACCATGGAATGGAGAAAAAAAAAAAAAAGTTTGGTACTTTGGAAGCTTTGTAATCTCTTTAAGGGTCATAAAGATATGAAATTTAGTAAGTCACGTATACCCAGTAGTGATGTACTGAAGATCCAAGAAACCAAAGAATTCAAAATGAAAACTCAGTTCTGTGTCTTTAAAAGGAGTTAGAAAAATTTTAAGTGGATTTATTTTCTAGTGTTAACATATGATGTTCAATTGTGAGCTGTAGAGTCCTCAAAGTATAACTCAAATGATCTCTTGAATTTAAGTATTTCTAAATACAAGCAGGTGTGTTAAATATCTTGGACAGGAGTTCACTCTCATTTGCAATTATGTTACTGAAACAAAATTAATGATTTATAAAGTCTTAGCAAGTAGGCAAAAAAAATCAAAATTCTATTGAGACTTTGATAGTAGCTGCACCAATGAAATATAATTAAATTATTTTTTTTTAGTAAAAAAATATTTTTTTGAATTTTAGTTGGTCTATCAAAGCAGCAAGATAAACTGAATATGGAGATATATTATCTTGATCTTTTTGAAAAGTAGTATTAAGCACTCTGGATTTAGGTTGCCAGTTTTTTGTTTTAGCAACATCTAAAAATATCTATAGGTGAAGTAGTTGTTGGTCAGTTAACAATTTCATGTAGACATAGGAAAATATGTCTATGTTGTGTCGTTTTTTTTATACTTATATACTAAATTGGTATACTTCTGAAGTTGCCTTGTGTATTTTTAGTTATTATTTAGAAAATAAAATATTTTGAAAAATTACAACATTTAATTTACATATTTATTCTAATGCTTTCCTTTCCTTTCTTTTTATTTTTTCCCCTCTATAGTGACATTCTGTGCTCAGAAATTGCAGATTTTTCCAGTTTTGGTAATTTATTTGGAACTGGTGGGTACTCATCACAAATCATTTATCTGTGCTCTGTGATGAAGGTGTTGATGACCACAGCTTGTTCAGAGTGAATGACTCTTCATCCTCATTTATTGCAGGATGCATCAGCAAAAAGGAAACAACTTCCAAGAGAACCAAAAACTTTTTTTGTCTATTCAAGATGATTCCTTTCCTCGCATCCTACCAAAGATCTTCACAGGCTGAAACAAACTAGTGTAAACCAGACACTAGTGGATGTCCTGCCTTGCCAGTGAAGAGATCTTTGTCCTCAAGAAACATCTGTAACAGAGGACTGTTGTGGTTCAACCCCAGCCAGCATCTAAATACCACACAGCTGCTTGCTCATTGCCTCCTCCCCTGCCCCTTCCCAGGGAAACAGGGAGGAGAATAAGTAAAAAGTTTTTATTTTTGATCAAAAGTGAAAGGGAGAAGGGCTTTTCTTCATTCATGATTATTTTTAATTTATTCTTTAGAAGTTTAATAGTTTAAGCATGCATCCACATGTGCCATTACAACAGTTTGATTTTATCATACTTCACTTTGGCTTTGATAGGTGCAATGTTGCCTCATTTATTCCTGTAGGAGCAACTGTCCTTTGGAAGACTGCAAGTGATGTATGAATTCATGAGAAGGGCACCCTGATGGCTCAGGAGTGGAATTTAGATCTGTTCCAGGCATTCCCAAAAGATCTATGAAATTCTTTTTTACCCAAAACTTCAGAAACAGTATAAAGAAAAAAATATTATGTATTCTTTTATCTGGGAAATGGAAGTTTCCCTGTCTTCTCTGAGTGACGGCAGTTGAACTGCAGCACTGCAGCAGAAAAACAGAACTCTTTTTTAACACCTGTATGTGGTCATGTGAACATCATCTCATGAACTGCTTTTTTTTTTTTTTTTAGTTGTTTTAGTGATTACTGGTGTTTTGTTTGTCTTTCTTTTGTCCATGAAAAAAGATGGAATAGACAGATTGTTCTCTTACTTTGTCATTGGTTGCATAAGGCCAGGTTGGATGGAGCTATGAGTAACCTGATCTAATGAAAGGTATCCCTGCCAATGGCAGAGGAGTTGAAATTAAACTAAATTTACGGTCCCTTCCAACCAAATCCATTCTGTGATTAATATTAATCTCTAGAATCAAATAACTTGAGACCAAAAAGAGAAGGTTTTAGATTTAGGTGGAGTTACAATACTTCTTACACTACTGATGTTGATTTTATAAAAGCTGTGAAGAATGTAGAGATTTTAAAAAAATGTACAAGAAGATAAAATTAATTGCAATCTGCTTCCCCATTTTTGGATCTATGTCAACAGTAGTGTTGTAAATAAAAAACAATCTTGAAATTACAGTATTTAAGTATGTGCTAGACTTCAGACTCCTAGCAAAAATAATTCTTAAATCATCATATAACTAGGCAGGTGCTTAAGGAAGTTCCCTGTGCCATGATAAGATGCAACCACAGTGAGAACAATTCAGAGGGAAGTGCACACAAGCAACAGTACGTTTGGGTTTCGTTGGGTGTTTTTTTCCATTAAAAGTGATATCTAAAAGTCCTCTGTTTCAAGATGTTTAACATTGATACATTTAATGAAAATATATCAAAACTACACCTGGATTTGCATGGTCATGTGTTTGAAATTCACAAATCTGTATAGACAAAGTTATGTTCCAAAATGTCTACTTTTTAACATCTTTTAGCACCTTTGTGAGTCTGACTTCAGATAGCTAATGATCTGTAACAGAAATTTGCAGTTTTAGCATATTTGATGAAAAATGTTTTTTCATCTGAAAGTCCTATTTTACGTTTTGTGCCTGAAACGTGATACAACCCATTTTCTACTTGTTTCTTCTTTATAAGAATAATTAGCATTACAAAGGAAGAAGCTATTCAGTCATCAAGCTATTCCTCATAAATGTTTTCATTTCATAGGGATAACAGTTCCCTTTGGAAAAGAATTCTTCAATAATACTTCAATTAAGTTGAAGACTGCAACTAGGAAAAGTTCCATTTTTATACAAGAAGACCGAATTGCAATTTAGACTTTTTCATTATTGATTATACTGTGTTATCTTGAGAGTTTGTTCTGTGAAGCTTGAAAGTGTACCAGCATTAATTTTTTTTCCATTCGTTTCCATGGCTGATACAATATCGTTGTGGTGCAAAAAGCTGTGCTCCATCTTCCTTAATACATCTTAAAAAAAATGCTTGAATATTTGAAATGGATTTGGTATTATATACATTCTTATCTGCCAAAACTATGTGCACTAGTGAAAATGTATTTTAATGACAATACAGAACTGATTGAGTTTGATTTTTAATATTTGGGGAGGAAAAAAGACAGAAGAAGAATATTTTCCTGCTTTTGAGTCAATGAACTGGGCACTGAAAAAGCTGTAGAATATTCTTAACACTCACTGAAGGAACTGTGAAATAAGACTGCTTAATCCCATAGGAAAAAATGACAATCATCAACTAGATTGTCTGTTCTCATTCCTTTCTTTAAATTTCTTCTCAAATTACTGCTCAATGAACAGCAGTCTTCTTCTAGCATTTCTGAACCCACATCTTCAAAAATTATTAAAATAAATTCTCTTGTACTTCCTCAGAATAATTTAGAATAAAACTACTATATTCTGATTAAAGAAAATTAAAAAATCTAATATTTCTAAATTCAGAAAAGCATTATTCCTTGCATTTATAGGAGGTTCAATCTTCATGTAGGCTTTGAATGGATTGTTTGAAATACTTTTCTCTTTGTTCTACTGTATTTCTTTTTATTACTGTTTCATCCAATCAAGAATTACCGATATAGTCCATGAGCTTTCTAGCTATTTTTTTCCTGAGAGCAAAAACAAATATAACAAAGTATCTGTCGTGGGCTGTAATAATATTTATGAGGAACTGTGTAGGTGTCAGACACTTTCTCATTGCTGATTGTTTGACATTGTCCTGTGTTTGTTCTGTTTACAGGACAGGAATACTGAAAGATAACTGCAGCTATTCCCAGTTTACAAAAAAGTGTGGGAGTTTGGGGTTGTTTTTTTGAGGGAGGGGGGAATTATGTTTGGTTTTTTGGGGTTTTTTTGTAAGTGGGAAGAGCATGAATTCCTCTGATCTTCACTGGGTTGTTATAAACTAAAATCGCTGGGAACACTGCAATTTGTTTTCCTTTACTGCTTCAATTAATTTCTTATTTATATTGCAAATGTACACATTTGTTGCTAAGATGATAATAGTGTACTGGGTAAGGAGAGAATACAGGTTCAGAGGAGTGCTCATGTGGGAAAAAATAAATGAAAGAGGGGATATTGAGTTTGCATGGGCATCTCCTCAGTAGAGGAGATGACTACAGGGGTTGCTTCTCTCAGAAGCTGCCGGAAGCTTCTCGTGTCCAGCACAGCCAATGCCAGCCACTCTAGGACAGATCCAGAGGTGGCCAAGACCAAGACAATCAGAAATGCTGGTATTGCCGCTGTGATAACATGTTTAAGAAGGGAGAAAAAGATATTGTGCAGATGTAACTGTTCTCACAGAAGAGGGGGGTGAGGACATGTGAGAGGAACAGCCCTGCACGTGCCAAAATCAGCGGAGAAGGAAGGGGAGGAGGTGCTCTAGATGCTGGAGCTGAGATTCCCCTGCAGCCAGTGGTGCAGATCATGGTAAAACAGCTGTGCCCCTGTTGCCCATGGAGGTCCATAGTGATGCAAAAATCCACCTGTATCACATGAGGAAGACCCACACTGGAGCAGGTGGCTGCCTGAGAGGAGGCTGAAAACCCATGGGAGGCCCCTGCTGCAGCGAGGTCCTGAGAGGCACCTACAGACCCATGGAGAGAGGAGCCCACACTGGAGCAGGTTTGCTGGCAGGACTTGTGCCATGGGGCACCCACGCTGAAGCAGTCTGTCCTTCAAAGACTGCACCCCGTGGAGCAGTGATCCATTTTGGATCAGTCTGTGGAGAACTGTTGGCCGTGCGATAGACTCATGTTGGAGAAGTTCATGGAGAACTGTCTCCTATGGGAGGGACCCCACATTGGAGTGGGGGAAGGACTCCTCTTCTTGGCAAAAGCAATGTGTGCTGAACTGACCATAACTCCCATTCCCTGTCTCCCTTTGCCACTATGGGAAGAGGAGATAGAGCTGGGAAGGAGCAAGAGGTGGGGAAATGGTGTTTTTAAGATTTTGCTTCTCATTAGTGCTCTGATTTTGTTAGTAATAACTTCAATTAATATGTCTGATTCGAGTCTGTTTTGCCTGTTACAGCATTTGGTGAGTGATCTCTCCTAGTCGTTCCGGAACCCTTTGTTACATTTTCTCTCCCCTGTCCAGCTGAGGAGGGGAGTGAGAGAGAGGCTTTGGTGGGTGCCTGGCATCCAGCCAGGGTCAATCCACCACAGGTTTTTGGTGCCAAAACCTGGGAAATAATTAGGATTTTGAGATAAGCATAGTAATCATGGGAGATAATAGGTAAAACAAGTACTGAACAATGTCAGAGAGTGCAATGGTGATGGGGAATTTTGTTGTATTTGTGGTGAAGGGACAAGAGGTAGATTTTGTTTAAATGGTACACTTCTGTTTGGTGTTGTGATGATGTTATTTTGATTTTTGTGGAGGGAATTTTTCTGTTGTTTTGGTTTGTTGATTTTGTTGATGTGAGTGAAGGTTGTGTGATGAATGTAGATTTTAATTACAATTCATAAATATGTGATTTACAGAGGGGAGAGCTGGAAGCCCTCTCCTACACCTCACCTGCTAACAGTGCAGGGCTGCTATGGGANGTGAAGGTTGTGTGATGAATGTAGATTTTAATTACAATTCATAAATATGTGATTTACAGAGGGGAGAGCTGGAAGCCCTCTCCTACACCTCACCTGCTAACAGTGCAGGGCTGCTATGGGAAAAATGAGCTTCATCTCAGCCAGACACCATACAGAGAATATTTTATGATGAATAGGAAGTATGATAGTTTCAAAGCCTAGCACAGATTAAAATAATTTCAAAGATACCATTCTTCCCAACAAATGAGCAGTAACAGTATTTTCAAAAAGAATAAATAAAAAACCCTAACCATTAACTATTTTACCATGTATTTACAAATCAATTAATAGTTAAGTTGAATAAAACATACTCTCTGTGAAAAATAACCTAAATCAGCATAAGAGAAGTGAACATAAAAATCAGACATCAAATGAGATTAAAAATATAATGGCTCCACATCATAGAAGGTTCTCTAGAGCTATTTTAAGTTAGTAGAGAGTATACCCTTTGGATTCTTTGTGGGAACGATTTCCCTCATTTTATTTTTAAAACTGCACTAATTATCTGAGAGAATCTAATGTACCAAAGCCTGACTTAATAAACACAATTATTATCTTTCCTCACTTTGCATCATTTCAGGAGTCTTGAGAATAACAAACACACCAGAAAATCAATTTGTTCTCCTAAAGTCTGTCTCAAAACATATTAAAATATGTACAGATACTGTTCCTTTACATCAGAGGAAAATACTACCTTTGCAATATCCTTGTCACTGAGAATATAGTTTAACAGACCAAATAGTACCATAGCAAATAGAAACAAATCCTCCTGATTCCAAAGCCCGAAATCCAGACACCGAAAAATGAAACATTTGGCTTAGTAGCCTTATTTTAAGAGCTGGTCAGGCTATTAAAAAAATCAGTTATTCTGAAGCCTTTCAAATACTAGATACTGAATAAACCTAGAGAGAAATCCTAAAGTACCTGACCACATTCACACATTCCTCCCACTAAAGTAAACACTGGTCTTCATACATAGTCTGCCTCCTAAGAAATGTCTTTGACATTGAAAATACTTCTTCAAAAACCTGTCATGAACCATACTGATAGTTCCAGATCTATATATATAAACATAGAGAAAAAATAGATATATTATCTCCTAAGAATCCCATTAAGTTATTGATATTATACAACTAATGCCTAAGGAAAAACAAACTATTATTAATGTCTTTCTTTTTTGGAAAGATACTACAAATATTGCTCTCTTGATCCAGAATGCAACATCCAATCACTAAGCACTGATCGTATACAAATAAAACAGATTTTTTTTTAACAATTTTTATTTAACAAGGGGATTTATATCCTTTTACAGTACTTTTATTCTTTTTATCAAGTTTAGATATTTTCCACTTACTCAAATATATAGTCTAATATGGGCAAAATAAAAGGTATTCATATGGAAAGAATTGTACTGTATAGAAAGGATTGCATAACAAATATTTTTGTCTAACAACAATTGAAATATTTGGAATTTAGGAAGATCACTGAAGACTTGTTTCTTTTCATCTAGATTTAAAAAATCATATATTTACAATAGGAAATGTAAAAAAAAATAAATTGACATTTAAATTTTTTTTTTCAGTTTTATGTAGATATTATTTTTTAACCTCATAAACTTGTGGGGTTTTCCTTGTATTTTAATATTCACCCTTGTATAGTGAACAAGGTGAGGAGCTGATTTGCTACAAATTTTACATGGATTTTCTTTGCTTTGCCCTTTTCCTTATAATGAAACTAGATTAAAAGGAAGTAATAAAAAAAAAGCGCTAAAAGTCTAATGCAGACATGTTAAACCATCCCTCTACATTGCCAAAAGAAAAAAATCAAAATAAAATAAAAAAACCTAGGAAATTGAAAATTTACATTTATTATATTAATTCTGCTTGGTTTTGAGTTTTTTGTTTTGTTTTGTTTTCAGGGTGTTTTTTTTTTTTTTTTTGTTTTTTTTTTTTTTTTTTAAAATGATACTATTAAGTGTGAAAAATGAAATTAGCAATTTGATGATTTTGTAGAGGGCAGCTCATTTTTATTCAAATATCTAGCCTTTAGTTCTGACCATCCCTTATTGCTGGTCAGAATTTATTTTACTTATCATTCTGAGCAGGTACAATGTATTAAAAGGAAAAGAAGCTCTGCAGACATGAGTATAATGCAAAGTCAGAATCTTACGTTGCACCTATTTTGTTTTGGTTTTTGCTTTTTAAGTACAGACCTCAAGTCCACTTTATTTTCTCCTGTCTTTCACCTGTTATTCTTCTCGTCATATTCCCCCTGGAAGTTTATGTAGTTTTTTTCCCATCCAGCAAAAATTACTCCAGAAACCTCATATTGAACTATAATCTTTCAAATATTCATCTCTTCTTTTCCCTCTAAGTTCTGGGCACAACAAATATGTCCTTTAATGTGCTGGACTTGTCTCTTCATTTGTGCTATGGACCCTTTCAAGTGTCAGTAGAGTCTTGGTTTACTGTCATTCACATGCCACATCTTCCACTGGTGGTGTCTCTCTAATTTAGTACCAGTTCTTCTGTTTGCAGTGGCAATATTACAGCCATAGTGCTCCCAGGTTAGACAACTCCATTGTCTTAGTGAGAGTGCATATTAGAAAAACTTTCCAAAAGCATTTATCTTGAGTTATGAGATGGAAATCATGAGGCACTAAAGCATTCTGGCAGATCTACTATTCTGTACAGTTTGTGGTATATTGCTCCTTCCTCCAAACTGGCCAAAGGGATATTCCATACCGTCTTATGCCTGCTCAGCACTAAAGTCTAAGAGAAAGAAGGAGAACTGGGGGGAACATTTGTTATTATAACATTTATCTTCTGAAGCAACTGCAAGCTGTATTGAAATCATACTTCCTAGGAAGTGGCTTGGACATTGCCTGTTGATGGGATATAGAGATTAATCTTTTGTTTTCCTTTGCACACAGCCTTTGCTTTTGTTTTATTAAAGTACTTTAATTTTGACCTATGTATTGTTTTCCATCTTATTTTCTCCTCTCTCTCTGCTGTTGAGGAAGGGGTGAAACAACAGCTTGATGGGCACCTGACTTTCAGCTGCCATCAACCCACCTCCCTATCCCACTTGATGTTCCCTATTGACTGAGCATTCCCAGAACCATTTGCCACTAATATTGCCACAAAATTCCTAAAGTCTGTTGGACTTTGGTTCTTGGTACTGTTTCCAAATGAAGTAACTCAAGACTATGGTAGAAGTTTGTTAAAAAAAAAGAAAGTGTGGTAAACATGCATTTCCCTCTATTAAATAACCACATGGAAAAACGAAGCTTTTTGATATTATGTGAGCTCCTTGATTATTAGTATCTAAATCAATACTTGTTTTCTCTTCAGCACCAGTAGATTATTAATTGCACTTCTCAGTTGGTGTGGGAATCAGGGAAACATCCTCACGAATCCTCGTCACTGTGAATGGAAGGTCATGTCAAGACACACTGTAAGACAAAACAGAATTTCTATCTGTGAGCCAAGAGTATTCCACCAGAGCTCAAAGTGCCTTACTACATGCAGGAATTTTGTTTGTTTGCTTGTTCCTCATAGCTGCAAAACCCTGAATCTTCTCTCAAAAATATGTGGAGCTTATGTTTTGTCAATAATATGTGTTCATTCAGAGTAGTGTAAGATCCATTGCAAAACTGACTCATCTGGGATACTGTTCAAAAGAGCACACATTGTAAAGCTATTCACACAAATATTATGTGAGTTAAAAATACCAGTTTATGTGAGGGAATTCATCTGCAGAATGACAGGTAGACTTATATTAGTGGTGGCTTGACCCTGGATAGATGACAAGTGCCCACCAAAGCCACTATCTCACTTCTCTCCACAACTGGAGCACAATTACATCTGCACTTTATTTCTTTTTTCCTTCTTAAATATGTTATCACAGTGACCCTACTATTTTTTCTTATTGGCTAATCCTGGGCCAGTGGTGGGTCTGTCCTGGAGCTGGTTGGCATTGGCTCTGCTCAATATGGGCTGGCAGCTTCTGGCAGCCTCTCACAGATGCCTGCCCTATAGCTTTCTCCACTGCCAAAACCTGTCCATGCAAACCCAATGCCATAAGATAATGTAAAGCTATCCCAGCACTGGTAAATTAGTTGTTTCCTGAACCATAGTTTTCAGGTTCTTGTCTAAATTATCTTCCATCTATTATTTTATCTCACCTTAGTGAGGGGAATCTTATGCCCAAATGCCCAAATACAACTTAAGTTATCATTGTTTACAAGATTTTCAGACAGTTATCTATGTAGGCATGAATATATATATATATCTCACATCACTATGTAGGTAGATATATACATATACATAAAAAATGTTAATTTCACCCAATGAAAAAGCCTCTGTAGATATCTTCAGGTCTTCATTGCAATTCCTCAGAACCCCAATTAAAATTCTGTTTTCTCATGCTATCTTCAAATCATCTGACAATCGTTAAACTTACAGAGTTTTAAAACCACTGCCTAGTATCATCTCTGGGCTTTATTTTACCACTCATAGCCTGCAACCATCTGTCTCAGACCATCTGTTGTCTCGTCTTCTACTTAGTTTGAAAATTCTTTGGATGGGGATTGTCTTCTTGACTCACATTTGGCAAAGAGCTCCTGGCCTCTAATAGACTTCTTAGAGTATTTTGGTAATACAAATAATAACAAGAATCCACTTAGCTGTCAGTCAAGAAAGTATATTGCAATACAGTTCAACCAAATATAAGGAAAGAAAACATTTACAACATCTGAAATATTTCATTCTTGTGGCAACTTCCAATGTCTTACATTCAACATATTTCTGCAACAGTAATTTGAAAATTTCTGTGTATAAGCAATAAGCATTATTACAACTGATTGAACTGAAGTCATAATTTAGATAGCAACTTAAATCCCTTAGTTTTCTAAGATTTTACGAGATTATTTTCTTCTTTAATTTTAGAACTGCTAATTTTTCTAGAAGATCTCTTTGTATGAGTATTGATAATATGGTCTGTGGGAATATACTACACTGTCTGAGCTATTACAGAGAAAAAAATCTGGACTGAATTTTGATTTATATTCACCTTACTAAACTTACTTATGCTTGTTGTTTAAGAGTTCCTTTATTTTGGTCAAAAAATAAACTTATTTGTTGTTAAGAAAATAGAGTAGTGCACCCATAAACAATTAGTCTGGTCAGATGTATCTCCATTGCCATTTCCTCTGGAGAAAAACCATCAGATTTCACTTTAATTTCAAGACTACTATGAAAAATCACCTTAATTATAGAATATTTGGCATGGCATTTATGTTGTCATTCAACTTGATTGATTCATATTGCTGAGTTGTCAGTCTAAAAATGTATTATTTTCAAAATGTATTTTCATTAACTATTTTTCTGTTATGCAACTGTAATATAAGATGTGACTTTCAAAAAACTACTTAAAAATCACCATACATTTTTGATTCCAGATTTTTGAGCTTGAATCTCAGTGAGAACTTCTCCACTGCAAAACATTGAAGCTAAGGAAATTGCTGCAGATTTAGTCTTGGGTTTGGTCTCACAATCAGTAAGCTAAATGAAAATTATAATTAAATAAATAGTATGTATTATCTTACTGACATACATTCATATGTTGTAGTTTATTAGAAAATGTAAAACTTTCTTTGATAAGTTACCCTTGACCCTATAGTACCACTGTTTTAGAAGAGTTTTACAGAGATCTGGATGTGAAAGTAGCAGCAGTCAAGATCTGTAAGAGTTGATGAATTATGATATTACAGTGATCTTTGCTGTTACCATAGAATTCCAAAAATGCTTATGTACATTTTAGTTTTCTCTCTTGATGGAAATATTCATATATAAAATGAGGGAAAAAAAAAAAAACCAAAACTATAGACATTGCTGTTGGAAAGAAAGAAAAAAGAAAGGTATACTACTTATCTGATAAATACTTCAATGAATCTATATTTTCAGTAGTAATTGTGTTCAAATAATACATCCAAGCCAAACTTTATAGTGGTTAAGTAACAAAAGTAGACCAGGTCATTTTCTCTGAAAATTTCCAGCCCTTGAAAAAGTTGTGCTAAATCTGCAGCCTGTAATAGTGTGTTGATGGTAAAATACTTACTTTGTCATGGGCTAAACTCTTGACTCATATGATTGCCTCCTGCTCTGTCAGAAACTGGTGTAAGGATGAAGAAGGCTGTGAATACCAGCAAATAGAATTTACTTGTACACTATTTCAAATAAACCAATGATTTTGTGATTAGTTCAGCTCTGATTCTCTGTGATAAGGGAGGGAAGGTCAAAGACCAAAGCAATAAAAATTTTTGGCAATATGATGAAATTCTAGCTATAGTTGAGTGTAGAAGTATACAAACATTATGAATCAGTGCTACTGTGTTGACTTTGTTATCTTTTAATTCACAGTACTACATCTTATTTTTTCTTTGTCTTTTCCTTGGTTTGATAAATGCCACATCAAAACACTTTAGTAGACTGTAAAACATAGTTACAGACTTCTGAATGCCAACAATATTACTGCAATTATCATATAAGTGATGTACAGTGTTAAAAAGCTATTCTTATTTAAGAATTTTTTTATTTAAGTAGTGCAGTTGAAAATCAAGTGACTACATACCAGAGCCAAGGGAAGCAGAGAATCCACTTCATTGTCTAGGACAGTTAATTTATCTTCTTTACTCTGTAATCCTGCTTGTCATATAAAACTGTGAGGGCAAAGCTCTTCTCAGTAACATAAGGCTTATTAAAAATAAAATACATTTCAACCCCACTTCTAATGTGGTAAAATACAAATTAATTAGGATGCTGCCAAATAAATTATGTTGCTTATGCTGTATAAGTGTTCAACAAGTTTGTGTAGACTGAGTTTTAGGTGCCCAGCTGAAGTAAACATGGTGTTTCTTTGCATAGAAACAGTCCAACTAGCACAAGATAGGCAATGCAAAGAAAACCCTGTTTCTTTTATAAATCAGTATTTTAAAAGACAACTTCCTTTGCCATATTAATATATATTATGGAATAGAAATCTTCTTAAATGATATCTCACATTTATTCTTCTACTTGCATACTCCCAAAATATTTAGACGCATAGACAAGTATGTATACAGGATTTTACTTTTTTTTTTCCTTTAGCTAATAAAATGTTGTCAATTGTAATTGAGAGATCATATGGGCTGGTAGCTTGTAGTAAGTCACAGCGAAGAAGCAGCATCCCAGAAGAGATTTTACAATCTACCTGTTTGGTGTTGAGTGACTGCAGAGCCCTGGAGGGTAACAGAGGCAGGATGCTTCTCAAGGCATTCCTCACGTCTCATCCACTGTGAATTCAGCTGTCTTTTTTGGTACAATATCAGGGCCCTCTGTGTTCAGGTGACTGAAAAATTTAATGAGTAGGGTTACAATCTGAGGCACACAAATGTGTTTATGACATATTTGTATTTCAGGTTTTCCATGAAATTGTGAAGTTACTCCTGATCCACCTATGTAAGTATAACGAGACTTAAATAACAAGGAACTAATTATTTCTTCTGGGCATAGTCTACACAATTTTTCATTCACTTCCTTAGTTGCTAAGAGCCCAGCTGTAGATCAAAGAACATTTTTTGGGGAAATCAGACATGTCTTCTCTTTTTCCAGTCATTTGTAATTAACAGGTAAAATTGATAACTTTATTTCTAAGTCTCCCAGCATCCCCCATTAACAACATGGTTTCAAAACTAAACGTCGTACTTGGTAGATCTTAATTTTTCCAGACCACTTGATTTTCCTTTAAGCAACAATCATATGATGAGAATCGCTTTTTGCATCAAACTCTTTTCCTCCAGTCTAAAAACCATAAAATAATTTATGTTATAATCTGTTCTTTTTCTGTTTGGGTCAATTGCTAATTTATTCTACTAGCTATAGCACTTCTATTTAATCTTGAAGATTCAATGACTGTTTAGAATGCAGGGTGAGCTACGCTTCATTTGAAAAAGAAATGTGACTATTTTCTCAAAGTGCAAAACCTGAATTTGCAAGTAAAATATTAGATTGCACAAAGAACTGAAATGCAAGTTCGTACTAAAATATGAACACTGGTTGTGATGTGCTGTGGCTACCCTAATGCAAAGAAGACTTGCAAAAATAGAATGTTTTAAGTCATCAAATAAAAGTCTTAGAGGATCTACAGATACACTGAGGAAGACACTGAGAAGTGCTGGATGGACAAGAAAGCGATGTAGATAGAAGATTTGGCCTTAAATTTGTATAAGGAAAACACAAACGCCATTTATTATTAAAAACAGACATAAAAAAAAAATAGACAGATAAAGGGTTGTGTTGTAGGAGGTTTTTTCCCTATTTTGTTAGATACCTTGTTTTGGGTGTGAATTCTTTCTCTTGCAGTTTAAACACTCACCATAATGTTTTGTTCCAATTAGTGACCTCTTTCTTCATGAACTTTATTTTGCTTTCCTAAGGAAGCAAGTCTATGTGTTTAAGCCGGCATATAATATGTACTTTTAGTTCTGATAAAGAAATAGAAAATCTATAACAATTTTAAAATACTGAAAAATTAATTCCCCAAATTTGGATATTAGGAAAGTATTCTGTCAAGTGTCTTTGGAGGAGAAATTAATTTTCTATGAAATTTTTATTTGTTTCTAGGTAGCAAACAATTCTACAAGTTACAGTTCAAATGTCATAAATTTTCTGTTTTGATCTATTTACGGTTAAAAAATTAAATACCCCTGGATATTTCTAAAATTGTGAAGAGGAATTAATTGCTCTAATATCATGAAGTGCCTAGGAGTCTTTTGCATGCAGGTAGAACAAGGTTTCCTTTCACACTGGTGTCTGAGACCATATGAATTTGATGCTATGTTTAAGTTAAACTTCTTCATCAGTTATTGGGCTTGACTATATGCTCAGTGAAGTCATAGGTGAAGTCATTACCTTAAAAAAGCCCTTCTTTTGTTAATTTCTTTTGGCTGTATTTTTTGATCTCCTGCCAAGGTGCTGACATAGATCCCAACTGAACAAGAGTTTAAGTCTTTGCTTAAGTCTAAGCACATAATTTTATCTAATTAAAATTCTAGATGGATGTGGCAGACTTCCAGCCCTCAGTCTTAATACAGTTGGAACTTACAATTGGATCAGAAGGAATTATGCTTTCCGTAAAAAAACATCAGTCCTGAGGGATGGAGGTTTGATGTTATCTTACAAAGGAAAGGAAAGCTTTGTCCACACCATAAAAATACTTTTACTCCTGCAGAAAATCCTTTATTTGCTATGATAAAGTCCAGTAATGCATTCAGAAATCCCATCTATATTGCACACTGTAATCATTTGATGACTAGAGTGAAAAAAAGATATCATTCCTTTTGTAATAAGAATTTGTTACAGAAGAATTCTGGCATGGGGCTGTTACATAGTACAGAACACATGACCCCCAAAGTTTCATGAAGGTAGTATAAATGGATGCCCATCATTCTCTCTCAGATAAATACTTTCAAAAATCAAAGAGAAATGTCTCAGAAGTTTCTTGGTTTCCTAATTATTTCCTTATACAGTTTTCACTTTTCTTTTGTAGAATATAGATATTATTTTTCATGCTGAATTCTGCTGGATTTATGGTTGACTGAGAGAGATAATGCATATTCTGATCTTTTATAATCACCAATAAAAGTGAAAATAATCTTTTTAGGTGACTCAGTATTTAGGTTACCCCTACATGCTAGATCAGCTGTCCTTAACACACCATCTGAAATGAGATTGTGTCATGAAAAAGTGATGAATAACAAAGCAGATTTCAAGACTTTCTCAGTTCTATTCTGCTCTGATACTGGCATCCATGTAAGCCTGGATAATATATCTGCATATTCTTCCCTTCCTGTAAAAGGTAAGAGGCAACAATATTAAAAAGGGTTGGGATATGACATTGTTTTACAAAATGCGACAGAAGGAGAACTGTCTGATTCAAGTTTAAGCACTCCAAAGTACTGTATATGCAAAACTGTAAATAAGAGTTGAGACAGTGCTGTATAGATTTGTCCTGAATTCCTCTGAGTATGCTGCAACTGGGTACGTGTGTTTTATTTCTATTATAAGAATTATTAAAGGAGGCTTTTGGTCAATACGCAGTAAAGCAGCAGTGTCATCCAGCAGATAACTTTAATGAAATTTTGCTTAGTGCTAGGCAGAAAATAGACTCCTTTACAATAAATATCTTGCAACTTTCTCCGTCCTCTTAATGACACTGACCTAATAAAGATAATATCAAGTATTGGTAGTTATTTGGTAAAATAAATACCGCAGGAAGTATTTACTGGAGCAAGTAAAAGCCTGATATAAATGTCAATGAACTAATGGGAGCTGTTTAGAAGGCTGGATCAGCATTACAGTTCTAAGAAAATATTGTCTAATCTGGAACAGTAGCATTTTGGATCCTGAATGTTGGACAAACAGCATCTCCTAAATTTAATTCAATTTTTAAAAGTTTTCTCAAGATTCAATGTGATTTTAGGATGAATAATTTCAAGCCTGCATGGCCATAAATAAAATGCTGTTCTTTGATGTTTGATAGAGGAGATTTTTTTTCTTTTCAGCAGAAAAAGTGTTATCATGATACAAAGTAAATCAAATGACTGATATATTCAAACTAGTAATTCTACAAATAATACCGTTTTATTGCAAGTCAGAGTATTTACTGTATTTCTATATATTTTGTTTTATTTTTTATGAGATTATCTAATACTGACTAAGCTGTTTAATTTATAAATTGTGATTGGAATCTGGCATTTAGAGGTGGGCTTTCCTAAATGGTTGTAATTTTAATGTTTTACATTTTGAGCTTTTATTTTTATTTTAAGCTTTCTAATCTGAATTATTTGAAAAGTGCTATTGATGCCTAGCACCAAATTTAAGTCTACCTAATCAACTATAGACATGTAGACATATAATCTTAACTAGAATATAAAATAAGAGCACTTACCAGCTAAAATTAAAAAA
>VZRX01015794.1:26232-54891 GCA_013398075.1 Notiomystis cincta | reverse complement strand
AAAAAAAAAAAAAGAAGAGGGAAGTTGAAATGAAGAAATGGCCAAAGATTTAAAGTCACTGTCTGGAACTGGAAAGGAACAGAGAATCCCATACGGTGTTGCCAATCTATAAATAAGCAATTAAATTTATTGGCTATAGCAGAAGAACTTACATGTTCACTCATGTGAATGCAGGCTACACAGTCTGGCCTTGAATGAGTGCTTCTGAGTAAAGAATCCAGGAACATAAAGCAGTATTGATGTGCAAGCTAAAAAGAACTAAACCTTGAATGAATTTTAGGGACTCTTTTTCTGTTTTTTCCTTTTTCTTTTTTTTTTTTTTTCCCAACAGTGCCTGTTTCATACCAGTTATGCATGTAGGAAAAAAATGCAAATAGTTTTCGTGATGAAGATCATTATGGAGAGAAAACTTTTCTTTTGTAAAGTATTATTTTTAACAGTTATTTTGAAATCCACCTCCTTCTTGTCCCATGCAATCTTTGACCTTGTCAGTTTTAATAGGTTTTAACTTTTATTCAGCTGTCATATTCTTGCTCTCATTCTCCTTACTAAAAATCTTACCATCTGTCTGAACCAGCAATATTTTCATTGTTAAGGAATCTTCTCCCACAACATATGTCTTCAATTTCTTATGTGAATCAGAATACTTGAAGAATGTTGTCACTGATCATGCCACAAATCTGATTGAATCAGCCTTGACATTTTGCCAATTAAACTGTGCACTTTAAAGAAAAGTAAAAATAGCACTTGCTTTATTGAAAGTTTCAGTATGGCTTACTAGAATAATGAAACATAGTTTCCTATATTTTTGGAGAGATTAATGGAATAACAGGAATTTCAGTTTTGTGGTCCACTTCATAAATTACATTTGTAGTAATTTACTTACTAGTAGGACTTTAAAATAATAGATTTTTTTTTTAATACATAAATTATCAAATGAATTAACCTAATAAAACATGCATTTGCATAATTCTGGAAGCATGACATAATATAAAAAAATGTCCAGGCCATGGTATCTATGACAAATTATGGTGTTGTCTATTTCTTGCTCTCCAATGCCTGATTCAAAAATATTTGTAGTATTTTTTATTATCTATTCACAGACGCATTAATCTTTTTCTCAGTAGAAGATTTTCCAAAATATATTTTGCCATTAGAATACAAAGACTTCTAAGGATATGAAAGGAAGTACAAGAGAATAGAAAATCCAAATGTTGATGGAAAAAAGTCTTTAATGTGATTTTATTTTGAGAGTATATTATCAAGAAAACTGGTTTTAGCTGGTAGAAATTAAGAGCACTTGGAGACTTCATTATTACTTCCTATAAAGAGCATATTCTGCACTGGCTCTTCTTCAAAGACTGTTGAACAGTTTAGTCCTGCAAGCTACTGAATGTCATGTGAAAGAAAAGGTAAAATATGATTGCTTAATAACTTTTTGTTTAAGTTACCATGTATAGATATGTCATATGCAACTATCCACATATGATACATGTGTGACATTACCTATAAATGCAACACCACATGTAGATATCACATTGTCTGCATGTAATGTGATGCCAGATTCAATGGGGTCACCTCTGTATGCACAAAGAAATATACCCACACTAAATCCCTGAATTTCTGTATGTGAAGTGTTAATTGGTGGCAAAGACTAATGCAATTTTCTCAGTTCAGAGTGGGAAAGAGCTATTGCTCTAGGCAGCTGATAACTTCTCTGCAAGGCCTTCCACCAGCTCAACAGCAAATCTGAGACAACTGACCTGATTAAGTTTTTTTTCCTTCTTTAAAACACAACTCTATTCTCCTTCCAGTTTTTAAGCTGCTTTGGACAGTTTTGCTATCTATCCTCCATATTTCAAGAAGGAATATGTGGAGCCACTGTTTGCATTTAAGAAGAGAGCTATTTACCCTCCAAAAGAGCAAACATCTTTGACTGTACAGAAAAGTTCCTTCGTACACTACCTGAGAATGAGCCTGTATCTTGAAAAATGTGTGCATATGCATATTTGCAGTGGGGAAGCCTTGAGTAAGGCCATGGGAAAACAACACAAAGTTATCTTATATTTTTTGCATCGAAAAATGCAGTTGTGTTACTGAGTCATAGATCCTTTCATGAGATAGAGCAGTAGGCCTGACCTACCTGTCACACAAAGCCTCAGTTTGTCCCTAAGCTGTAATTTCCTTGCATTATTAAAAGGCTTGTACAATGCCTCGGTCATAGATGTGCCATAGTATTTACTAATAACAGAAGGATGATTGCAGTTCTTCTGCATATACAAACAGTGATTTTCAGTAAATGTAAACAGGTAAAACTGAAAAGAAAAAGGAAAGAAAATACAAATACAGAGAAAAAGAAGTCATCACTTTCATCACATTTAATGAAGAGTAGAAGGTAAAGAATGTAGTTTCTTTCCATTTGACAGGGAGAGATTGGACTTTGATTTCTGTAGCTGGGACACAAAGCATTGGTATTTTGGGAGAAAACAAAAGCTTGTGTCCAAGACACAAATCTTGGTAATGAGTAATTGTTGAAGCGTAATGAGTACTTGTTAAAGTCTTACATTTTCAAAATCTGAATCTCCTCTATTTTAAGATTGGATTGATTTTAGGAGAACTGTCAAGCAAGGACACGATTTCATAGAATATTTTTTAAACCGAACAGCAGTTTATGTGAGGAAACCTCACAATTTCTTGTGCCAGTATTTACCCAAATTGAGATTATCACAAATCTTTATTGTGTTCTTCCTTGCCATTTAAGACAGATACTAAAAAAGAAAAAAAGTACAGCAGATAAGATACTTTATCCCATGGTGAGAATAACAAACAAGATGAGACTTATGTAGAAGGAAATTTGCATTCCAGTCAGTGTTCCTGTGTATAATCAAGTACTGTGTGCAGTTAAATGAGTCTGTTGTCTTGCTATAATGAGTATCTACATCCATCCTAACAGTTAATGAGGAATAAATGACTTATTATCAATGAATGGCAGTATCTAAATAGCCTTGCAACAAAAACAGAATATTAATATGTGTAGCTAAAATAGATCTTAAATGATAATGAACTTACTCAGACTATTAATTATTTTAAAAGCCTCTAGTAAGGTTTAATGCTTCTGGATGGAATTGGAGCTCCACTGGTTCAAGTGCCCTTATATGTTTGCAGACAGAGTTAACAAATGACCCTTTAAAACTGTATCTTAGAACTAAATGGAAAAGGGGTTTTATGAAATACCAGGGCCACCATAAAAAAGCTGAGCAAAGACCTCTCTAGTTCAGCATTTTATTCCCACCAGAAATTAGGCCTACTCACTTCAGTGGAAACAGCAAGAATAGTCTCTGTAGCTGGTGGTGCATAAACTGACTCACTTCCTAATCATCAGCTGAGGGTGAGCCTGTGCTCTGAGGCACAAAGGTTATGCCTTTTGCTATCTTTTCTTTTTTTCTTTAAAAAAAAAAAATAAAAAAAAAAATATTTTCCAGTACAGTGGAAAGATCTCCTTGCCACATGAATGTCAAATTAATTTCTCTAATTTCTAAGATCTTGGTCTCAGTGATGCCGTGTTCAGACCATAAAACTGCAATTACAGCAGAAATTTGGCTTGTTTAAGTTTTCCTGGCAGTGAGCAGATAAAGTGACCTCTTATCTAAATAGAATAACAAATTCTGGATGAAGAATTAATTGTGAACTTTCTTTTAATTCTTCTTAACTTTAGCCAAGTTCTCAGCTATTATTTGCATCTAGGATGCTATTCCCAGAGCTTGGGTTTATTCAGAAAAATTAAGTATCTCAGATAGCCTTAAGTAAAACAATAGAATACTAAACAAGTTTTGATCATACCACCTTGATGCCACAAAGTTCATGTAAAACTGCTTGGATTTCATAATCTCCAGGACACAGATCTAGGCATTTCTATTTCTAAATTCTTCCACTAATCTTAGGAAGCTAATATGGGTTTAAGAGAAAAAAAATTGTGGTGACAATCATTATTATAATTATTTTTAATGGAATTTCCCTTTTCTCTTAGATATTTCATAAGCAGTATGTATTTAAACTGTGTTTCTGGAAGAAAAGAAACTACACTTATGTTTTAAGTGAAATTAGTTAGAACACAACACAAAAAAAAATTAAACCTCACTGTAAATTCTTGTGAGTGCACAGGTCAACAAGTCTTATGTAAAATGTTACATAGTAAACATCACTCTTTGTAATCTGATCTAAACACACAATAATATATAATTATGCAGGTAATTAATGAGTGCTACACTGGGCTTGAAAGAATCTATATTTGAATTTCAGATAATGAGTGTTTCCTAATTACCTAGTTGCCATGAGAGACTTTCAGACAATTTCCAGGATAAATTTCTGTTATACTTCTTTTCCTGATTCAGAGAAATTCTCAGACAAAAGTAAGCATGGTAAAAATATGTCTAGAAAATAATTAGAAATATATTTTTCCCCTCTATTTATTCTTTCATGCTTTCATTTCAACAGAAATTCAATATTCTTAGTACTGTGTTGTTTTAAGATAGGTCACAAAGATTGATCTGAATTCTAAACCAGAGTCATCTAAATCTGTGGATATTAACTAGAGTTTTAACTCAACTCTATGTTCAGTTTGGTGTCTGCTATAGCAAAAATGCATCTCTGCTTCTGATTTCCTATAATTCCTTCAGAGATACACAGCAGCATTCCAGTACCTAAAGAGGGCCTGCAAGGAAAACCAGAGAGGGACATTTTACAATCACATGTAATGACAGGAAAAGGATTTATGGCTTTAAACTGAAAGAGGGTAGATTTAGACTAGTTATTGGAAAGAAATTCTTCACTGTGAAGTGTTGAGGCACTGGAACAGGTTGTCCAGAGAAGTTATAGATGCCTCATCTCTGGAAGTGTTCAAGGCCAGGCTGGATGGTGCTTTGAGCAATCTGATCTAATAGAAGGTGTTCCTGTCATGGCTGGAACTAGATGATCTTTATGGTCCCTTCCAGCCCCAAACATTTTGTAATTCTATAATTCTGAAATTCTAGGACCCATTTTGGTAGCAAGTTTCCTCCTCAACTGAATTAAACCGAACTGGTATTTCTACTTCAAAGTACTTGATGACCTAAATACAATTAACAAACCAAAAAGGTGTAATAAAAGACTTCTAGACATCTGATGTAAAGATATTTGAGTAATTTCTGTTTAAACACAAAATCTCCTTATCAGTTTAAAGGAAATACCAGATGTGTAAAGCCTGTAATTTATGAGTGTAATTGAAATATTAACTGTCTAACTGAAGACTTATTAATACAAATAAGAAAGATTAAATAAAAATTAATTGCCCCAGGATACTCAGACATTGAATCTTTTCAAGGAAACTTCAGAAAATTATGCTTCATTCTTTCTTGCTCACTCTTTTTTAAAGTTAGAAATTAAACCTGAATTACAGATACAATTGACAAATAATTCAAGTTTATGCAATAAACCAGTCAAATACTAAAAATGTTCTAATTCAAAAGAAACAGCCAATTCAGTAAGAAAGCCATTTCCTTGGATATGTTACTGCTGTGATAGTACTCATGCAAGGTTTTCTTTTAAATACTAAGGATTAAAGCATTTGTTGTAATAGAAAATGAGAATCCATTTTCACAAGGAGATCGTGCATTCTCAAGATCTAAAGATTTTCTGAGAGGAAAGCCTAAGCTGTTAAGGAAGTATTCTGCACCCAAGAAAATTTCACCTTAAATAAAACATCTCTATATAAATGTGAGCACTTCATCGAAGTAATTATTCTCTTCAACAAAGTATTTCAACTGATCTTTGGAGAGTTTGTGGGAACAAAGAGAACAAGTGAACTGAAATAGCTGAAACCCCAAATCTTATCCTAAATAAAAGCATTATAAGATACCATCAAAAATATACAGAAAAACATTTAAAATCACAAAGTCAAAGTTTGTTCCATTGCATGTACCAGACACTGAATGCTTTCTGAAAATGATGTGCTACTTATCAGGAATAACATGACAAAATTACTTCAAACATACCAAAAACACTTCTCCTTTGGCCTGTGCAAACAAAAATACAAGTATTTTCAGGATGCAAGGAGCAGTGGAAGCATTGGTAAGTATGATTTATACTAAGAAACAAACAAAAAAAGAATGGTTGATACTAGAATAGTGAGAGTAGCCCCTAATATAAGAAGCACTGCTTATGCTGTACTGAATCAGATTCTGATTTTAGAATGTATTGGTTTAATGTTAAGAGTAAACAAACCAAAAATGTTTGCTATCAAAGTTTTCCAAATTTCCCACATCATAAATTGCCTTTACACCTGCTGTTTATGAGATGGTAAAGGTGTCTTATCACTCTAGCAACAGAAAACATCGTGGTCAGAAACTGCAACAGTGCTGTGACTGCAACCTGAAAGCAATTTTCAAGGGGGTTTTAAAGGATGTTACACTAAAAAGTGGTTTAAGAGTAAAGATTTGCTTTTATGTTCATTTAAGTCAGAAAAATAATATGCAGTTGGTTTCAGTACATAAATTGTTCAAGATTCTGTGTCCATTTGTTAGTTGTAGGTAAAATATTATGCTAGATTTTCCTGTATAAAGTCACCTTGATATTGATAAAATATTAGGGAGAAAACTCTGGGTACAATGCTAGCTTTGCTCATTTGTGTCTTTGCTATGTAAGATTCATAAACTTATTTTATTTATGACTCATAATTGCACTAGGGAATTTGTTTTTCTTAAGTAAAGATATAGATCTCTTTTTTTTTTTTTTTGTAATTTCTATGATGACATCAGTTTTAAAGTTTCATTTTAGTATCTAGCTGTCAGTTACTATTCATCAGCAATTCTTTTATACTTTATCGTAAAAAGGTTTTCCCTGGTACACTCTATTTCATAGCTTTTTCAAAAAAATCACATGAAAAATATGAAAGCATTCAATGAACCATACATGCCCACCTAAAGTTAAATATACTTTTTATCTCCGTTGCATATTTATTTTATGCAGTATGTCACTTGATTCGCAGTGAGTTGGAAACTTAAGTGTTTCTTTTCATATCAAGTCACACATTAAAATGATTATCTGGTAGCTAAAACTCCTCTGCTGTGATTGAAGCTGTCCCCAAGCTCTTTAATTTTGCATCTTTCTACTGTGGCAAGTAGCCTTCAGGTATATGTGTTAATACAGCCCAATGGGTTTGGCATCAATACAGTTATTCACAGCTTCTGGAGCCCTAATTAATTCATTTCTGTTTCATTGATAGAGGACATTCATTTTCTAAGTTGTTGCAGGGCTGTGTACAACCATTATGATGTCAGTTGACCCCTTGCTCGTAAAAAACTCTGAAGCCATGAAGATACTTTGTGAACAGGATTCTTGGTGAGATGATTTATATTTGTGCACAAAAGTGCAGTGAGTCCTGTTTGACAGGCAGGTGGAGAGCAAACTGTTGGTCAAATCCTCTCTACCATATTGAGGACAAAAATAGCTCACAGTACATGGCTTAAGGTTTACTGAATTGTACTATGTAATTTTGAGTCTCGTAGTAGCCTCAGAGGGGACATTGACTTGGCTGGAAGATAAGGAAATATGAGGGACAAATTACCAATGGGAACAGAGAAAACTTTAAAAACATTTAATTTTTTAAAAAACAAAGTTTCACTTTTAAAAAGTGGGACCTATACTTGTAAGGGTAAATTTTTGGATGACTTCATTGGAGTACAACATTAAACTGATGATTGCCAATGAAGAAAACTTTGGGGAAAGTGAAATGCTTTCAAAAATTGGATTTACATGTATTTGAAAAAATGTTCCAATGTTAAAATTGTTGGACTCTGACCAATGACAAAACTCCATCTGAAATAAATAGTCTGCTTCTGAAATCTGTAAGAAGAAAAAGAATATTAGCAGTGTGCATGGAATCAGGATTCTGGCACAATCTTCTTTACCTTCTTTGCTTGTGACTAGGGCACAAAAAGTGAGAGTAAAAATGCTCAGAAATCCTTTGATTCTGGCAAGCTGCAGAATTATGAAAATCTTATGTATATCCAGGCATTCCAGAATCTATTGTTTCTCACCTATGTTTTTTCAAGAGAAACCTAACGTTCAGCAAAATTAAACAAGCACTATTTCCAAGTAGCCATATCCTTATATAAAAGAGTGAATACTTACTTTTTACAGCTGAGACACTGACTTGCAAGTTCAGTAGGCAAAAACCAAAAACTCAACATTTGGCACCAAACAGCTGATGAAGCGCAGACAAAAGATCAGTTTTGCTTCATTTTTTGATATGTGTAAATATAGTCTTGAACACTTTGAAGTGAATAAAAAAGTACTTTGGAGTTAAATATTTTGATTTTCAAATTTTCTTCTTTTCAGCAAAATTTGACACAATGTCAAGGATCAGTTGTATTTTTTCATAAATAACTATTCCAAACACTTCCAACTGCATTTCATTTTTTATTTAAACTAAGGCAGTTCATCACAACCTGTTGAGGCAAATCCATGTCTATAAAACCATAACATATAAGTCAGGAAAGCATATCCAAGTGTTGGGTTTTTTTTTAATCTATTTCTGAATTGGAAAAAAAAAGTGTTAAATGCACCTCTGATAAGACCTTGAGTCAGCCAGAGCTTCTAGGTAAGTCTAACATTGCTTAAAGCAAATATAAGAGAAGCCACATGAAAAGCTTACACACTCTAAAGATAAGCTTTCATAAAAGAGAATCATAACTGAAGCTTTTTTTTTTTTTTTTGGTGGAACAGACCTGCTAGGGTGAGTGATAAAAATGTATGTAAAAAAGCAACCTTCCAGACCTTTCTGTCCTTAAAGGACTGTCTCTCCTCCAGCCTGGCTCTTGGTTCAAAACTTACTGCCTATGAGAAATATCTTTCTCACTAACACCCTTGAGTCCTGCCTACATGTCTGCTTGCTTGTCACCAGAGGGATTATAGGAATTTTTGTCACTTGTTTGGGTTTCTTATTTTCTTTATGTCCCCCATGCTGCTTATCCAGCAGGAGCTACTCACAACAGACACTATGAATCATATTTTGGCACTTTATATACAATTATATATGGCACTATATTTACAAGTATGTATTGTAATGGATTTTTTTTCATTGAATATTTTAAAAATTAAATCTAATTTGTCTATACTAAAAAGGGAAGAAAATAAATGATGGTTAAAGTAACCATAGATGTCCAACTTCATCAGCCTCACAGAACTTCCATGACAGATTAATCTGAGTATGTAGTTAAGCTTGATTTAATAACTCCCTATTTTACTCTCTACCCATGGGACTATTAGATCAATCTCCTACAGAAAATGACCTGGTATGACCTGGTTCACTATATCAACAAACGTACATACATTTCAACATATTCTGCTCAGTTACTAGATAGTAATATGATACTGATGTCTAATTTCACCAGTTGTTGGTGCCATTATAAATGCATAAAATATCCTTTAGTCATCTGAAAGCACCAACTCTACAATTCTGTTGATTTTTTTCATTTAAAAAAAAAACAGAAAAAAAACCCAATCACAAAATCTGTAAGCATTAAAGTCAAGTTTGTTGTAAGAGTTTTTATAAGTACATCAAAATTAAATAACTTATTATGTAAGACAGATGCAAGCATTGCCATTAGAAGGCCTGTAATAGTGGCTGGTTGTGTTATTTGCCAAGAAATTTTCGTTCTTTCTTATAAAAAATACATGAGCAATGACCTCGATTATTGTTGTCTATGCTATAGATATTCACAAACTGGCTGGTTATGGAAATAGATAATCATTTGTGACTGAAAATCATGTCTAAATAAATAATTAGAGTGAAGCTGGAGAAATGCATCTAATTAATCTGAAGGGTATTTTAGAGGATGTTTCTCTTATGACCACATGATGTAGAGTAAATCTTTCTTTCTGCTTTCACAGAAATGTTTAATTCTCAAAATTTCAAGGAAAATTCCTAAACATTTTACAGCCTAATTTTTGGTCTATATAACTCAAAAACATTAGAAATTAAGTTTAAAAGGAAATATGCAATGAAGATGCACAAAATTTTTTGTGTCTCAGTCGTACCTCCTAAGTATACAGGATGTCAGTATTGCTTATCTGCCTTGTTTAACTGTTAAAAAGGAGTATAAATTGTAAAGAAACACCAGACTTGACATTTGCACATAGAAGGTCAGTCAAAGTACATCTGGTCATCAAGTCACATTACTTCTTTCTATGCTCTGCTGGATCAGATATACAGATGGCAAACGATATCTGTCTTCTCACATGTGGTAATCAATCCCCTATTTTCATAAAATAAAAATTTGAAGAACAAAAGCCTCTTTTTTTTCCCAAACTCTTTACAGAAATAGTAAGTAGTTGATTAATATGCCATTACTAATAATTCATATTGTTTATTAGATATGTTAGAACATTATATGCATCATATGATTTCTTTTTCCATTTTAGCACTTAGGTATAGTCAAATTACTTTGTCCATGTTATTATAACTAAAACAAATGAAAAGGATAAGTCATAACAACAGGGTATACATATAAAGAAAAAAAAAAAAAAACAAGAAAAAAACAAGAAAAAACATGGTTTAAATTTAAATTCATTGAAACTCTTATTTTTATTCAGTCAGGGCTAAAGGAAAAGGATTCACTGTGTAAATCTGAACTTACCTTCAGGGTTATTGGGAAATTCATGTACATGTTCTGAGCAAGTTGGTACAATTTCATTCATTTTGGCCTGTTGTCTTGATAAAGCCCAGTGAAACTGTTCCTGTAAATGCCAAACATTTTATGTTTCAGCATGGATAATTTTGAGGTACTTTACATGAAAGATGCTTTTTGGAAATAAATTGGTTTGACTTTTTCATGTAAGAGTAGCATAATACTTATGTTTCAACTGACTTGGGTTTTTCCCATTAAAATGTTATCACAGTGGGCTTTCAATGTTCTGTGTTCCCATGAATATGCTGCAAAGAAAAAAACAAAAGGGGAAACACAAATTGTAAACAAAATTTATGTTTCTTCCATTGTGTTTCTTTTATAGCAGCTGTTCTTTACTTTATTTCTACCCACTCTTTTCCATGAAGTGTATATTTAATGTACACCTGTTGCAAAGGAATTAATAACTAATATTAGAGAAACCTTTTAAGATGGATGGAATATTAACCAAACTTGTATACAGTTCATGAGTTCTTTATCATTTTCAAATTTAAGAGCTGTATATCAAACAATATTTTAAACTTACTGGCTTTGTCTCTCTGGCTTTGTCTCTCAAGATTCTGCTGGTTTTGAGGCTTTGAATAATTTTTTTGAGGAAACTGCTTTGTTTTGCAAAAAACCTGAGCTAACAGTTTTTCAGCTATGCATTGTACTTTGGTACCTTCCAGCAGTGACCTGATTGTCATTTCTAAAACAATGTTAATGAAATCTAAGAAATATCTAGGTTATCCACAGTGATTATGGCTCTTGGAACAAATAGACAATAGTACTTGGCAGCCTACAGTATATCATATTTAAGAAAGAAAAAGACTGAAGGAGTCTGCCTGCATGATTTCTGACAGGCAATGTCATCAAAAGCCTGTGAGAAAATATTTATTTCTGTACTACCTCCTGATGTAAATATTACGAGGGAGCGAAAAGAAACTTATAAGCAATATCTGGCTGTGAAAAACTTATTAGGGAAAGGTGCAGATGTGCAAAGGTGAGACAGTCAAATTTGTCAAATTGATGTCAGAAATAAAGGACTCTGCTAGTTTCTTCAGATATTTAAATATGTCACCAACACCACAGCATTTAAAAATCTCCTTAGGCCAGTGACAGCTTTGTTTGCTCCCTGCTGCATGACATCTGCCCCTAAATTTTCAAGGCAGTACACAGAAATGTAGCTTTCTAGCTCTCACTGCAGTCAAAGGAAATTGCTGCAGATCTGGAACCCAGTATTGAATTTAGTAATTACCTAGACACTATTGTGTCTTTTGCAAGTGCTATACAGTAGAATTAAGAACAGATTGTTACTAAACCAATAACTTTATCTGTGTGACACATACTGTGTATTTTCATTTATTACAAGACACAGAGAGAGAGCAGATATTTTGCCTGTTTCAGTTATGTGTCCAGGCTGTGACTCACAGGGAGAAATGCTTGCCTTGGATAGTAGTGAATGTTTCCATTGAGAAATTTCCAGAATAGCAATATAGTGTATATATTACTTCATATACCACAGAACAGTCACTGCCTATATCTTTGTCTTTGGTGAGAAGGTGTCCATCAATTTCTGATCTTAGCACCAAACAAAGCCATTCTCTGCAGCCTATTTTAGTGTCAATATTATTGGCTGCTGCAAATTGAGGACATGAAAGAACATACACACCTTCATACACTTCTTATACCTCTGACTTGGTGACACAGGAAAACAGAAACAGACAGGAAGGAAAAACTTGCAAGTGACTGCAAATCACTCTGGAAGAATGTGAGCATCCTGGAGTTGGCATGTACATGCCATCCTTTTTCTGGCTTGATAATCTAAACTATTAGATCTCTAAATTCTGAGATAGGTTCAGTAGTGTTTAATTGCCTAAGCACAAGACAGTTTCACATCCATTTAGTTGACTCTTGACACTTACCTGTGCTCTCTAGGAGACAAGTCTCACTGCTCCAGGAGCTATCACTTCTTGTTCTGAAAAGAACCATATCCAGGTCACGACTTGGGACAGCTCAGCATGCAGGTGCTGCTATTTATTTCCATTACGATAGATTCGATTACCTGACTATTGTAAACTTACTTGCTTCAGCAAGGTAGAATTAATCAGGGCACATCTTTAGACATCTGAAAATAATTGAAAAGCCAGTCTTCCTAACTTGGGCTACAGTCACCTTCCATAAGTCATTGGTACCTACTTATATCTGCAATAAAATTAATGGGCTTTGAATGCCACAGATGGTCATTGCTATCAAACTCTACATTTTAAAAATGACTGGAAGAATAAAGCAAAAGTAAGGCTTAGCTACTCTTAATGTAATCATCTTTAGGAAGCCTATTGCAGCATAGAAAGTGTTTTTTGACAAATGGCAATGTAATGTCCTATATTTTCTCTTGTTCTTCTTCTGTCCAGCCTATTTTCTCCAGGGTGACTTGGTTCTCCCATGAAGGTTTTTCCAAATAACACCACCACATTTGCCTTTGAAAAAAGAAGAGGAGATGGAGTCAAGGGAATGATGAACTTTCAATTAATTTTATTTTCCTTCCAAAAGTTCATACTTCTGACAGTAAGTGAATAGCGTAGTTTAAGATTGAGTCGCATTTCTGTCGCTTCGTGTTATGTTGTTCTGGTCTGAGGTAACATGATGTGATCAAAATAAACATTAATTAATCAGACGTCTACGTTTGGCTTTTTTAATCTGACAGAGTTACTCTAATGCTATATTAAGAGGAAAGATACAGAAGCACGAAAAATTTAAGCCACTTGATAGGTATTTTTAAAATTCTGAAACATTATTTTAAAGTTTTATAAACTGAGTTTGAAATACTATTTTATCAAGTCAAGGCTGTTTCTTGTTCATGCTTGTGCATATTTTCTCAGGAAAAGTAATGAGAAAATGGATTAATTGCATTCACTGTCACATAAATTTTGAAATCAGAAGAGGATTAACAGCAACATTTTCTGCTCTTAATATTCTGTACTTGAAAGAAATAAAAGCAGGAGTCATAGACTGAAAGGCATTTGATTCTTTTGCAATTAATACTTTAAAATAGTAACTACAAATTCATCCTTCTAAGAAGTGTTCACTTTAGATCACATAGTAAAGCAAGGATATATAATGGTAGATTTAATACTGTAAAAATTATGTGATTGCTGAGAGAACCTGAGAATTATGTTTGTCCACTCAAATGCAGATTTATCAACACTAATCACATTTGTGCCTTCTTTTACATTTCGTTCATCAGCAAGAAGATATCCATTGGAAATGTTTTTGTCACACACTTTACACAAAGAAGAAAGCAGGAATCTCTCTGACAGAGTGAAAGGGAGACAAATCACAGTCCAGGGCCATTGCTTCCACTGTTGTACTTTAACCAACAGAGCATGAGCACATATTGCTTTCCCATGCACTGCACTTCTCAAGATCAAGGAGTCTTGCCTATTGCAATTCAAATTAACATATTTGTTTGAAGGTTAAAATATTATACTGATATTGTGCCTTTTCTTAAAACACTTCATGAAAAATATATATATATATATGTATATAAAATCATAAATAAACATGCACATATGTATATATGTGTTTCTTCTCTGTGCTTTTAAATAAGTGTAAGAACAGCAGCACATTTCGCTGTGCTGACTGAAAACAAATCAAAGGATGGAATTGACACATTATTTAAATAAATCACAACATTCCCTTCTTTTTGAGCAAAACATCTAGGTACAACATGGATCTTGAAACAGCCAATTTCCTTGAACAAAAAGTGAGGGCCCAATGACAGAGATGACAGAGAGGCTGCTGCTTTTATAAGTGAACTGGAATGCGTATGGTTGGCTTAGTTATAGGCTACATCTGTGAAATAAATATCTTTCCATTCATATATCTGTGGTTTCATTACCTTAGTGGGAGTGAATAACTCCAAAACTCCAAGTACCGAACCTAAGTCTTTTTTCTTTTCTCTCTAGTGGATTCATCCATAATTCTGCCAACTTGAACTGTGTGGAGAAACAAGTAATTACAAATTGCACTACAATTTAGATTATATCTGGGAAATATAGATCTGAAAGTAAACTTTCTAATCAAAGCATTACATTCTGAGCCAGCAACAAATTAGTTTGATTAGTTATTGTGCAAACTGTTGGCCTAAGAAGCCATCTGTAAATAAAGACAATTGGAAAAATATTGGAGATTATAAACAGCCATAATGTTAACTTGCTTTTGCATTTTCTCACCATGTAGTGCCAATGTGACATTTTAGAATCTGCACAGTAACAGTGTATTATGAATATGTAAATATGCCAAATATGCTGTAAGCTCCAGTCTGGCATGTTGATAAAATACAAAGTTACTGCACGCTCTGAAACTGAGCATTAGCTCTCCACATTTGCTAACATTAATCCAAACTACTCCATGTACTGCAGCTTGAAAGATGTTCAATTAAAACTCATTCTGCCTGGTATAAATTACTATTATTATGTTGTGAAAGAAAACCTGGAAATATCTGCTAACTTGTTATATGTGCACTGCCCTTACTCTCACCTCACCTCCCAGACAGCAATTTCAGAAAATTGCCTTTAGTTATTTAAAATTCTGTCATGAGCTGGTTTAAGCAAAACAATGAAGAGCTGAATATATGCATAATTTTTTTAGAATTTCATACTTTAGGCTACTGGATAATAACTGTTGGCAATAGCCATATTTTGAACACTTATTTTTATTTCCAGGGTATTTACTTACACACAGGCGCGCACACACATACTTTATTAGACTGATATTCGTTGCTAAAGTCCATTGATTTGTCTCAAAATATTTTAAGAACAATCAAATATGAAGTCACTTTCAGGTCTCAAGTCTCAGAAAAATGATTCATTCATATACTGCTTTGATGAGAAAAAAAACCCAAACAGATAATGTTGCAGTTATTCTCTCTCGGTTTTAATATTCAGTAAGTTGGACTGTGAAGATGAGCTATCCAAAAAAAAGACAAAAAAAGGACACATGTAAATATCTAAATTATACTCTTATCACATACAGACTGGTTATTTGATTGCTAAAAATGTCATATTAATCATATGGAAAGTAAAGGCATATTTGAAAGCACTAATTCAGAAAAGCTCTTGTAAATACTTATAAAACCAGGCAAGTGTCACTATATTTTATTTCCATAAAAATTATTCTAAGCCCCCTGAATTTCCAAATTAGAAAGGTCCTTAAACATGTCTAACAGATATGTAGGTAATTTTAATAACATCCACTTGTACTTAATAGCAAGTATATGCCAGCCAACATTTTCTAAAATATGGCTGACTCTTGGGAATTTTGTATAGCTGAAGACCGAACAGTGGAATGAACACAATTAAAAACTTGGCAGTGTTTTCAATGCCATCACTCTCCAAACTCCCAGTGATAGCCATAAAATCAAGCAGATTTTGCAAAAGCATACAAGGACAGCAGTCTTGTGTGCTGGATAAGATGTTTCATATATTTGAGTAGTATCTGACAGGGTGTCTAAGGCATTCAGGGACATCCAGCATCTTTATCTGTTCCCTGGCTGAACTTTTTTAGTACAGTTTGAGAAATATCTTCTAGTGAAAGCCTGAGGAAACGCTCTCTTGGCCACAGTAACTTGTGCAAAAATTGTTCATGTAATCATGGGGTTATCAGGACATCAAGGGTGTTGCTACAAGAGAGCTCTAGCTCAGCTATTCTTGTGGTTTTGCCATGAATCTCCTGATCACTTGTCAGAAGAGGCACCCTAGGATCATGGTTCCTAGGGTTCCTAGCTCCAGCTTCCTGGCTGGAGGAGTCCCATTGACTCATACCTTATCTGGTCCATAGTAAGTCTTCCCAAGTCTTAAATTCAACCATTGCACTCTACACATCCACTCCTTTTGTGCAAATATGCTTTCTCATAGAGGCATAGTCTAAAATCATCTAAATATTTTAGGACATTTAGAGTTGTAGGCAGGCATCCTGATAGGTTTTTTTTTTTTTATTAATTTGTATGTGTCCTTTTAATTTTTAAAGAGATAAGCAAAGCACTGTAGTTATTCTGTAATCACTTTTCAACTTGGGTCAATTTTTTTTACAGTTTGGTAGACTAACTTCAGACGAATTCAAATAGGAGTCGCATAAACCATGAAATTACCAAACTGAAAATTAGGTATATTATAATTTAATGCAGAAGTTGATAGATATGGCCTATAACTGAATGAACTCGTGGAGTTTATTTCCCTAAGTGACTCCTATCACCTTGATATGTTTAGTGCCATCCCTGCTGATCGCAAAACGTATTCTGTCCAGAAGAGCTGACTGATAAAAGTTCTTAAAAACCACAGCTATAAAGACAATAAACCTCCCACTTACCCTGTAGTCATCTGGTTTTCCCCATAAGAGATAGTACTTCTCTCAATTTACATTTTAATTACTTTTAAGTCATTTAGCAATTTGCAAATACCATACTAGATGACTAAGAGAGAAAAGAAGAAAACATTATATCACAATTTGCAAAATGCCAAGCTAGCAGACAGAAGATCTAACCTTACAAATGTGGGCCTTGCTGTCAATTGGCATTACCCAAATCACAAAATGTTTGGAACATTAGAGAAAAACTTCACTGTAATAATTTTCTTTTCTTCGACAAATGTACTCATATATCACCTAAGAGTCAGACAGAGGAGATAGGCTGTGAGACATGTTAATGAATGGTTCTTTTCCCAGTATGATTTAATCACAAAAGAGGGAAAGACACCCACATAACCAAAATCTTTGAAAATACAAAAAAAAAAAAGTCATTAGGCCATTCATCACCAGGTTGAAATATTCTTCCCCTTTTTAATACAGGATTGTGTCCATTAATCTTTTCCAATTAAAATAGTGTCAGACAAAGGTCCCTTCCTACTCAGAGTATTCTGTGATTCTGTGAGATATGCTTAGTATATGACAGATCCCTTCTAATTTAATTACTGTGGGTAACATTTTGAAATATGACTAAGTTGCTTATGAACCATTTGAATAATGGCCTGTACTTTTAAGATTTGGCAAATTTCATCCTTTTATATAAACTTATTTCTGAAATCAAGGAGAAAACATCTGCATTCTTTCACATAAAAAAATTCACTAGCATCACAAAGGACTGCGTTATGATCATCTTTTACTAGCAAAGGAGAAAAGAATTGGAAATCAATGGACCAAAACAAATCCATAGAGAGGGAAGCCTAAATGAGGGATAAAATGATGACAAGAGGCAAATCCTTAATCTCTTTTGGTTCCTTGAAAGACTGATGCAAAGGAAAAATAAAATATTTGGGATAACAAATGGAAAGGAAAACTGTACTACTCTGAATACTACTCTCACCATCTTCTGCAACATCAGCATCTCATATGGCATCACTGCTTGATTCAGAAAGTGAGCAGACACAGCCACAGGTGGAAATATAGCTTGTATTGTCACCTTCAGTAGTGAATTCTACCTGGATGTAATACTTAGTTTGCTGCCTTTTTCTCAGGTTTCTTTTCTATCTTTTCTTATTACAGCCTAGTTTGATAAGTAGTTCTCAAAGTGTGCACAAACTTCTACCATACATATGTCCTATAATTTCGAGAGAATTTTTTCACTAAGTGTTACACTAACTGTTTAGCCCACTCCTCCTTCTCCTTATACTTGGTCATCTCACCACACTGCTTTCTATAACAAAGATAGCAATTGTAACATCTTGATTATGACAGAATTAAACAGACTGCTCAACAGGAAAACTATGTCTTATCTGGGGCACTAGAGGAGTTAGGTATCGTTGTGTTATTATCTTGTGTACAGTGGAAGAAAGAGAACTACTCACCATTGTCATTAAACAAACTTCCTAAGTTTAGTAGATGGTAGCTGACAGGGAATCTTGCATCTTCTTGAAAAGGAGGACAAATACACAAGGGTGTGTTCATTGTATATTTGCTCACAGAGTATATAAATTTTATACTTGAATAATGTCTGATTGGATTATTTTATTCAAGATATTATAGCATGCAATACAGAAGAAGAAGAAATACTAAAGAGGACAAGGATGAGGACTAATCAAAACCCAATATGCAAAAAGCAGAAGAAAACAAGGAAACTTATGAAAACTTTATACCCATATCTGAGAACTTTCTGTAGTGAACTGTCATAGAGAAAAACTGTAGTTTAAATTAAATCACAAGGTAATTAATTGATTTATTAAGTATGTGATTAACCAGCAGTGAGTTAATTACATATTAGGATCAGGATCAATAATGCAAGAGATAAACTATCATGTTAGCCACTTAGAAAGTTCAAGAAACAGCCAACAGACTAATCCCTCTCCTCATTCAGAGGCAGTTATGGGCACAGGTCCCCAAATGACCAGATGCATTACCAGCTGACCCTCTCATGCACAAGTGCAGGTACCCTGACTGCATGTTTCTGTGGGAGATGTGCATGCTTTGGCCTCATGTGCAACCCTGCCACTTCCTACAGTCCATTAATCCTCATGCTGGTGAGAGAACACCTCCCAAGTGTTTGAATGTCCCTCCACCATGAAGTCATTTGTTGTCAGGATTTTCTTACTGAGATACAGAAAGAACACCACACCACCTCTCTCTCACCTCACCACCCTATCATCATTCCAACCTAGTGCAAACCAACATTTAGCCAGGGAGTATGCAAGTTGAATTGAATCTTTTTAAAGTTCTTCTTTAGTTCATTTCTAGCACCAGAGATAAAAAATAGGGTTGACAAAATATTTAGACTCCTATAAAAAGTCTTGGAAATATCTCTCCATATTTCTAAATCAATTTCGAGAACAATTAGGTTAGGAAAAATAATTGTGATAGGTTAACCTTGATCAGCAGCCAAACCCCATCCTGAGTCATGTTCTCTTCCCTCTTCTGTCAAATACAGAGAAAAGGGAAAGAAGAGGAGAAGGTTTGTGGATTGAAAAAACCCATCAGGAGAAACAAAAGCTGTTCATGCAAACAAAGCAAAAAGCATTCATTACAGGTGTCCAGGTACTCCTTGGGAAGCAGAGCCTCAATATGTGTAATCAACCATTGCTTGGGAAGACAAATGCCATAACCACAACTGTCCCCCCTTACTATTCCTTTCCTTGATCTTTTATTGTTCAGCACTTTATCATATGGTACAGACTAGGCCTTTGGTCAGCTTGGGCCAACTGTTCTGCCTCCTCATAGCTGTCCTGTCCCCTCACAAACACTTGCTCATCCCCCTCCTGCTCTCTGGTGGTAGAGGGAACAGGGAGGAGGCCATGATGATGTGCAAACACTGTTAAGCAATAGCCAAAATAATAACTGGTGTGTTATCAACACTGTTTTAGCCACAAATTCAAATCCAACACCACATGGGCTGTTGTGAAGAAAGTTACCTCCATCCCAGCCTGACCCAGTACAGCAACTGAGCATGGAATTTTTTCTGATTTATTGATTAGTATCTTGTTCACAGTAAATTGCAAGTATTTTTAGTACTGAAACTGAAAAAGAATCACAATCAACTATACTCTACTGAAAGATTATTTACTTTCATTAATTTGGTGGAAATTATATGTACCAAAGAAACACACGGCTCAAAAATAACCCCACCCCAAACAACCAAAAAAACCCGCCACGTTTGGCATTGATCTACAGTATAATAGCACTGCATAAAACCAGTATTGATCATGTGGGGACAAGCCAGGCTTGATGGGAGGAATTCTACTAAAAGCAGAGATAGCTTTATGTCTATGAAAAGTGAAGTGAAAACCAAGGTATTTCAGGGATGCTTAGAAAGCAGGAAGACTTTCTAACTGCTCACCATCCAAGCAAAATAAGTATTAGAGAGTGGAACAATACCATTATATAAAGTAATCATGCCATGAGCAAAACTGCAGAGTAGAATGGAGGAAGTGGAGTTTCTTTCACATTTTCCTGGATTCTAGCTTGTTGGGGTCAATCTGTAGATTTGACCCTGACTAAAAGAAGGGTCTTAGAAAAAGAACTATCTTTTAAATTCTTTCTATCACTGATATTGCATGGTCATGGCAAATTCAAAAAATGTAACAGCTGATTATTTCATTTTATATTGAGACACCAGCAGAAAAGCAGAGAAGGAAGCTGAAGATGCAACAGATGCTTCTAGAAGCAATGGCAGTGAAAAGAACTCCAGAAAATAGTCTTACATAGTCACATAGGTGAGAAATAGAAGGACACTGCAAAGTATAGTAAAATATTTTATATTTTATAGTCTCTAAAAACAGAGGCCAAAAAAAAAGGTGACTTCCACAAATCAGCAGCATCCCTGCCTCCCTCTGTATTTATTTTTAATGGTTTTTAATATACAGGTGCTAAAAAGTCTGTTCTTTTTTACAAATTTGTTATTCAAATGCAAAATGATTACATCAATAAAGAACAGACCAACAAAGGAATCCCATATTAAAAAAATACAGTTTCATAGAATAACTTAATAATAAGATAAAATAACATTTCTGGATGCAAACATTCATCTAAGAACTAAACTAAGAAGTAGAGATATGAAGGAAGCCATACCCAGATAACAAAATTCCATGATTATAAGGCATAAAATTCTTTTAGCAGGAGTGGAATACATCATCAGAAAACTAATGAGGCATTTGTATGTGTGCCAGAAAGAGGACTAAGAATGTTGCACTCAACTGGACAAGGCCTAATAAAGATGGGATGTGAGCCAAGGAATCAGGAATCAATACCAGATGATCAGAAAAAAAGAGAATGAGGCAGGGAACAATGAAAATACAATTGACAGTAACAAGTATGTTGATAAACACATGTGACAAAGGACAAAGAAGGACAATGTGTCTCAGTTATGGCATTATAAATTACATACTTCTGTGAAACCATTTTTGTGATTGTAGAAACATAACCAAGATCAGATCCTAGCCTAGGAAAAGCATGCTCAGATTTGAAAATGTCAAAATATTTCATCATATAATAAAATTTACTTGGATTCCCTCATCACAGAAGCAAGTAGTTATGAAGAATTAAATTGCTAATTTCCAAAACTTGATAAAATTAGATTAAGTACATTATCTTTCTTTAAATAATATGTGGGTCAGGGCACAGTGATGACAAATGAAAAACTACTGTTCTAAATCTGCACAGAAGAACAATCTTCTCTCTGCAAATAAAGGTCAAAGCCAAACGGTAATTTCTGCGCTGTCTGTAACCTGTTTTCTTTAGGTGAATGATCACAGATCCTACAAAGTCTTTCTCCCTTCTGATTAAATCCAGGTAAAAGGTTCTTAACAGGTCACTTTACAGTCCAAAGAACAATGAAAATTAATAAGTAATTCCTAAAAGGTAATTTACTGTGGGTTGCTGTAATACAACAGCCTACTTGTAAGCTATTGCAACTGCAAAACTCACATAACATCAGTTCCACGTATAACTTTTTTTCATTTCTTAATTCCTGTTTTTTTACTCAAAAATCAGGAACACAAAATAGGAAACATGGAAAAATACTATTAATATTACATTTCTGTCATTTCCTATCCACCTAAAAATAGGTACCATCTTTTATTTTGGTGAAATAAAGGGATTTTTCCATTTTAGAGTCTCTAGAGAAGGGCAAAATTAAAGAACTTTGTCCAGCCTACCACTAGGGACAGACAAAATAACTGCTAGTAGAACTTATCTTCCTTACAGCTAAAAGTGTTTGTTGTCCCAAAACAAAACCTTAAAGGCCTTGCAGAGAAACCTCTTAGCATCAAGGTAGATAAAAAACTGTATTGCAAAAGCTTATATTCTCAGATGATTTTTAACCCATATCAGTCCAGAAGCAAGATCAACTAAATAGAAAATTGTTCTAGTATGATTTTATTTTATATGTCTATTCACTTTTTGTAGAATCTAGAACATTCTCTGAGATCTGATTTTTTTTTCATTTGCAAGTTAACTGCAGTTTCCTGACAATTAAAATCATAGGTCTATGTGACGTACAGATGGCAGAATTTTTTTTATAATAAAGTGCAATTCTTCCTTGCTACTCCAGCATGATTAAAGCACTTGGAATGTTTCAAGTTGAGGAAGTAGTTGATTCCATTCAATGTGTGATGGAAGGAATCCTAAAATAACAGTACCTAGCAAAGTGAGCCTACATTGGGTGTCCTTGGCAGGAATACAGGCAAGAATTTAAAGTTAATGATAACCAAAATAAAAATAAGCAGAAAAAATATTCCATTCTGAATCATGAAGTCAGAGAACTCACTGCAAAACTACGACACCTTGGGTTTTGATTTCCATTCCCTTGGCATTATTCACAATTCTGTGAGGAAGTAACAGACTGAAAATAGAAGGAAGGCATAAAAAACTTTCTGTTTGCATTTAACTTTGTTGAGAAAGAGCAGTCTCTCTATCATGATGCCTGCTGGAAATAAAGTGTTTTCACACTCTGCCTCCAAGTCTCTCCAGGTAATAAATTAGTATTTTCCAATGAAAGCCTTTCTGAAGCAATGATCTTTCTTTATAACTTCAAGTTTGGAAAAGTGAGTTCAGAATTTTGGAGATTCTAAATCATAAGCTTCCAAAAAAAATTTGTTCATAACTAGGGTGTCCAGAAAAGAAAATAATGGGCAATTGTGAACCGGTAACAAAGCTTCTGTGAAAAACAAACTACTCATAAGCTTGGTGTCTATTTATAATGCACTATATTTTATTAATCTAAACATCTCTCTATAAATTTAATTACAATATGATGATTAATTTGTTGGCACCACATGTTACAGTAACTCTAGAGACATTTTCTGGAGAAGCAAGTGACTTGAAAATGAGTACAATCCACTTGCAACACTTGAAATACTTTCACATACAGAATTTAAAAGCACATAGAGGTCTGTACTTTCACTTGTACTGGTAATATTGCCATGTTTTTGGAGAAAAATACACCCTATAATCAAGAGGAGTTGTGCATGGAAATGATGACGTATAGATCTCAATATTTTTTAAAGTTTCCCATTATTATAATTAATAGTTGCAACAAATTTTATTAGCATATGTGTTTTCACATTCAGTGATTCATAATTATTGGTAAAAATAAGAGGAGAGGTAAGGAGGTGGTCATTTTAGTACAATTTATGATTCCCAGAAATAAATTGAGTGGATAATGAAGTTAAATATGCAGTAAAGAGCAGAAATTGATGCAAATACATGTCTAAATTTTCTTTTGCTTTTTTTTTTTAATTTGTTTTCTCCTTCTATACTTCATTAATTTTGTACTTTTTTTTCCTCTTTTGTCCCCTGACTTCTTGTGCTAACATTTGACTTTAGAAGGTAACACTGAACTGACACTGAATTCAAACTGAATGCTGTCAACAAATTGTCTTTGTCAGGTAGTCATCTAAATAACTGTGTAAAAATCTCAACTACCTCTTTGATGAGTACTGCATGTAAATAATTCAGCATAGCCCTAATCCTTGAAGCTATAAAGAGATATGAGAAGAGAAAACATAGTCTGGTTCAAAAACAAGCTAAGGGCAATATTATTGCATTCCTAAAGGCATAATATGGCATTGATGAACCTTAAACATTCTAGCAAGTGGTGAAAGCCTCTGTATAATTCAGAGAGCTCTTATAGAACTGTGTTATTTTCTTTGAACTTAATAAATATGTTTCTGTTATTCTGACACTATGGAGGTATGTCAAGGACATTGAAGAATCATCAAGTATTGTAAATTAAAAATTTTCCATTCAGAAGTGCGTTCTGAAATCCATCAACACAGGAAAAGTATTGAAAGATTATTTTTTTGTCCAACATATACAAAATCATATTAAAAAGATACCCAGGAACTGCCTAATTGAATAAAAGCTGAATACACAGGAGGAAGAGGAATCAAATGTTAGTTATATTTATTTTCATGTAATTCATAGAGGTCATTCAGATCACTCCCACAGGACACATCAAATTATATGAACTCCTAGAATTCGCCTGAAGGAGGAGAGAGAAGTAACTTCTGCTAGTGTCTCTAGTGATAATCATTTCATTTTTTGGAAAAAAATACTATTGTATTATCCAAGAAAAAATTCCTATTGTATTATATATATATTTTTTAAATAAACCACAGAAACCACTGATAAAATAAAACAGAAGGGAGAATGGCCCTTTTCCACATGTCTTAAAAAATAATGATTTTCAAAACCAAATAAATTTTCTGCTGTTTAATTCTATTCCTGGACCTTATTTATCAGCTTTAACATGCAAAAATGCCTTAATTTATACCTTTTTCCTGACTTTCATCATGTTTGCAGTGCTCCCCTGTCACCTCACTGGAGGGAAAGTTATACCTTATGTGGTCTTAATATCATTGTACCTTTACATTACTGACTGCCAGATAAATTTTCACTGTATGTAATTCAATAGCCCTGCAGTGCCATTTGAAGACATTCTGGAACTTTAATGGAACTGGAGCAGAGCTGAAAAGTAGAAGTATTCAATAAAACTACCCCAGTATCCCTTCTTTGTCTAGGGTTGGTACTATATGTTTAAGAGCATAAAAAAAGAGCTACTCTTTTTCTGTTAAATATGCAATCACAGAACCACAGAAATTATCAGATGGGAAAGAACCCCAGTGGGTCATCTGGTACAAGCTCTCTGCTCAAGCAGGGCCATCCCAGACCACATGGCACAGAATTACATCTGGATGGTTCTTGACTATCTCCAGTGACAGGGACTCCACAACCTCCCTGGGTAATCTGCTCCAGTGCTCTGTCACCTCCACAGTAAAGAAATTCTTCCTCACATTCAGGTGGAACTTCCTGTGCATTATTGTGTCCATTGCCTTGTGTCCTGTTGCTTGTCATCTCTGAGAAGAGTCTGGCACCATGCTCTTGGCACTGTTCCTTCAGATACTTATTTACACTAATGAGGTCCCCTGTCATCTCTTCTGAAGGCTGAACAGGCCCAACTCCAACAGGATTAGTGCATATTAACATTCAGCTAACCCATAGTCTTGCAAACACAGACCAATAATAAACAAACACAAAGAGCAAACCTGACTTTACATGTAAATATCTCTTCACAGGAGATATTTATTTTATATTTCATATTTTGTTATGAAATAAAGTGAAGTAAAAGATAAACGCAAAGAGTAAACCCATTTTTTCTGTATCATATATATCTGTATCATATATATCTCACAGATTCATAGAGTAATCAAGGTTGGAAGAGACCTTCAAGATCATCAGGTTCAACTGTCAACTGCCACTATAACCCCTAAACCACTAAAACATATTACCCATCACCAGATCTAGACATCTCTTAAACACCTTCAGGATTCGTGAGATGGTGACTCTGCCACCTCTCTGGGCATCCTATTCCAATGCCTGACCACCCTAACTGTGATTTTTTCCTAATATATAATCTGAATCTCTCCTGTCTCAGCTTAAGCCCATTTCCTCTGGTCCTCTCACTTAAAACATGGTAGAAGAGACCAACTCCCATTTCACTATAACTTTCTTTCAAGTAGTTGTAGAGAGTAATGAGATCCTACCTGAGCCTCCTCTTCTTGAGACTAAACAAACCCATGTCTCTCAGCTGTTCCTCCTATGGCAAGTTCTCTAGACCCTTCATGAGCCCTTCGTTGGACACACTTCAACACCTCAATGTCCTTTGTAAAGTGAAGGAGCCAGAACCAAACGTGGTACATGAGATGCAGCCTCACCAGTGCCGAGTACAGAGGGATGGTCACTTCCCTGGTCCTCCTGACTACACTATTCTTGATACGGGCCAAGATGCCACTGAGCTTTTTGTCCACCTGGCCACACTGCTAGCTTTTATTGAGCTGTCAACCAGCACCCCCTAGTCCCTTTCTGCTGAATAACTCTCAAGCCACTCCTCCTCCAGCCTGTAGCATTTTATGGGGTTGGCTGTGACCCAAGTGCAGGACCTGGCACTTTGCCTTACTGAACCTCGTGCATTTGTCAGTTGTCCTTAGCCCGTAGGTTAAGTTTGGCCAAAACTTACCTACCCTTCCTACCTCAACAGACCTACACTCCCACTCAAGTTAGTGTCTGCAAATTTACTGAGTGTACACTATGTCCAGATCATCAATAAAGACAAAAAACGAGCAGCCCCAAAACAGCCCTGGAGAACACCACTGGTGGCTGGTGGTCAACTAGATTTAGCTCCAGTCTCCACAACCCTCTGGGTCTAGCCATCCAGCCAGTTTTTTAACCATCAAAGAGTCCCCCCATGCAGTTTTTCTAGCAGAGAACTGGTGTCAAATGCTTTACTCAGGTCCAGGTAGACCACATCTACAACCCTCCCCTTATCATGGAAGGAGATCAGGTTGGTCAAGCATGACTTGCCTTTCATAAATCCGTGTTGGCTGGGCTTGATGCCCTGGTGGTCCTGCATGTGCCATGTAATGGCACTCAGGATGATCTCTTTTATAGCCTTACCTGGAACCAAGGTTAGGTTGACAGGCTGTAGTTCCCTGGATTGTTATTCCAACCAATCTTTTTGTAGGTGGGCATTATATTTGCCAATTTCCAGTCGACTGGAACTTCTCCAGTTAACCAGGGATGCTGGTAGATGATCTCCTGCAAATGTCTTTTTATTTACATTGAAGATAGTTCCTTATAGGAAAAGACTCCTAAGTATTATTTCAAATATTACTAATAACTTATTTCATAGAGTCTAATTTTTTTTTCAAATAAAATGAGTTGATATTAAGTCTTGTAATGATCTTACGTTTTGACTTTTAATTGGTATTTATTATGTTATATGATAAGTGCCATATTAAAAAGAAAAAAAAAAAAACTTTTCAGTTCAATTTTATTTTCTGGAAAATTCTGAAATTTTTAAGGTGCATTCCAAAACAAATTAAGTGGAAATATCAAATGTCAAATCTGCTAAATGGCTCTTTCCCTCTAACTTTATATGATAAATTAAAAGGAACAAACCCAGCAAAGTCTGACTAATAGAAAGACTAATAGAAATGCAGTGTTCAGTACAGTCTAAGAACGCTTTCATCAGGATGTCTGTGAATAGGTGGTTTAAAAAGCATAGATATAAAATTTTAATTTCACCTGAAAGTTATGAACAACATATTTATTTTAGTGAAGAAAATTGTATGTTGAAATGCATAATTCACTCATTTAATTGCCTATATTTCCCTTTAGACATATATTTATTTTAAATATTTCCACTGTCCCAGTGAATATATCACTGAACCTATGCTTATTGCCTTCCAGAATGATACACAGTTTTTGGTATAATCTCCTGAGGGGACAAGAAAGATGGCTTTGATGTCAGCTTCAGTGATTCCTCAGTATCAAAGGCAAGGAAAATTAATGATAACAGTGAAAGAAACTGCAAAAAACAGTCTAAAGACCTGAATTTCACATTCTCTAAGCATATGCCTTACAGGATTGCCTCTCTGAATATCACTAGTAGTTAAAAAGTAACTTGATAGTTTACTTCTTTTATGTAGCTAGAAATATACCCTTTTATGCTGGCTCTGTTGCTAATGGGTAGCCTTTGAGCAACTGAGAAGATATTCACAGTTTGTGATTTACAATTTGGCTTGATGAAATGCTTAGAAGAAGAGTGCTAGGAATTAAAGATTTAGGGAAAAAAATTACCTAGTAAGTAATCATCTTTTTGGAGTTGCAAACTCTTTCAGCTTTTGCCCCAAAGAATTTATGCAACTGGATGCAGTGAATGGGTTTCGAAGTACAAAAACCACCATTATGGAGTTCCTTTCTGGTATAAGCATAAAATTGATTTACAGCAGACATTATGATATTAATTAAAAACAAACAAACAAACCCTAGTGAAAACCCCCCACACTAAATTATATTAACTAACTGGTTACAAAACACCCAAACAAATAAACAGAAAAAAAAAAAAAAAAAAAAAACCCAAACAAACAAAAAACAAAAAAAAAAAAAACCCAAAAAAAAAACAACCACCAACACACAA
>VZRX01015794.1:15517-25848 GCA_013398075.1 Notiomystis cincta | reverse complement strand
AAAAACAAACAACCAAACAAACAAAAAACAAAAAAAAAAAAAACACCAACAAAACAAAGACACACATACAGAAAAAACCCCAAACCAACCAACCAACCAACCCACCAAACAAAAAACACGAAAAAGATGACTTTGTTCATAGAAAAGGACAAGTGAAGACTTAATTTCAAATACATCAAAAGTTCTGAAAAGTTTCAACCAACATCTGTATTGCTGGGGAAAAATATCATGTTAGATGTTGTTAAAATTGTAGTAGTTAATGCAAGAAAAACCAAGTTCTGTGTGGTTTTGTATCTTTTGGAGTTCTCTAATATGGATGAGAGATTTTGCCTTGTGAGAAACAGCCTAGCATGTGATACACTTTGGAAGTAAGTTGCCACACCTGAAAGGCAGAATCTCATCCAGAGGGACTTGGACAACCTCAATAACCAGAAATAATCAGAAAAACAACTAAGTCCTGGGTAGCATCAAAAGCAGTGTGGCCAGCAGAGGTTGAGGAAAGTGATTCTGCCCCTCTGCTCTGCTCTGGTGAGCCCCCACCTGCAGTGCTGCATCCAGCTCTGGAGTCCCAGCACAGGAAAGACATGGACCTGTTGGAGCAAGTCCAGAGGAGGCCACCAAGATGATAAAAGGGATGAAGTGCTGCTAATACAAAAAAGGGCTGAGTTTGTTCAGCCCAGAAAAGAGAAAGCTTTGGTGTGACCTAATTACTGCCTCCACGTGCCTGAGGGGAGCCTACAAGAAAGATGGAGAGGGACTTTCTACAAGAGCAGATAGTAACAGGACAAGGGAGAATGGCTTCAAAGTGGAAGACAGTAGGTTCAGTAGGTTTAGATTAGGTGTCAGGAAGAAATTCTTTTCTGTGAGGATGGTGATGCACTGGAACAGGTTGCCTAGAGAAGCTCTGAACANAGGGTTTTATGGAAGTCAGGATTTAGCTCAGTGCTTTGGACACTATCTCTTTCTCCTGCAAAAATGGAGGCAGTCCTGGCACACCTAAATCCCATAGGTTCACTACTGGTCCAGTTTTGGGATGGAGGAGTTATGCCCTTTTCTTAACTGTCTTTAAACACCAAATTTTCTGATTCTTGGGAAGAAAACATTGGGATATGACTTAGTTAACAGATTCTCATAGCAGCTTAAACTTCTGTGGCCATATAAAACTGTCAGCACAGGAACCAAGTCCTCATAGCCCCCAAACTTGCAATTAATCCCACCACACCTCTGATGATAGGTGCCTAAAAGTTTTTGAAAGGGTAAAAAAAGTACTTGAGCCTGCCAAAGGGAGAAGAAACGGATACTGAATGGCAGCAGGGGGAGTTGTTAGAGAAAGGAACTCCAGGTCAGGGTGCCCAGGGAGCCTGGATAGAGCATAGCACAGGTGATTTAGGTGTTTTGAGGAAAATGGCATTGGCAACACAAAAACTAGCACTGGGATCTGCTAGCAGAGTATATGAGTTGTGGCCTACCATACAACTGTTAGATAACACTTTTGGAGTGAATATAGCAGTACTGGCAGATTTTTACATGGATGACAATTTCTGTCTTCTGGCCAGAGTGCAGGTACAATGGGAGGAAGTCTGTGTGTCTGGAAACTTGATTCCCATTCCAGTTTCAAAAAGCAACTAAATAAGAGGGGAAAGAAATGGCCACTGGATTAAAATTTCAAGGCTGTTTATTAACATTGACTTAAGCAACAACTTCTGCATAGGAAGCTGATATTAAATCGCATTCTGTCATTCTTGGTTTTCTTCCTTCCTTAATAAAAAAAAAACCAAAAAACCAAACCAAAACCAAACAAAAACAAACAAAAAAACCCCAAAAAACAAAAACCAAAAAAACAACCAAAACCAAAAACAAAAAAACCCAAACAAACAAACAAAAAAACCCCAAACAAACAAACCAAAACAAAACAAAAAACCAAACCAACAAACCAAAAAAAAAAAAACAAAAACAAACAACCAAACAAACAAAAAACAAAAAAAAAAAAAACACCAACAAAACAAAGACACACATACAGAAAAAACCCCAAACCAACCAACCAACCAACCCACCAAACAAAAAACACGAAAAAGATGACTTTGTTCATAGAAAAGGACAAGTGAAGACTTAATTTCAAATACATCAAAAGTTCTGAAAAGTTTCAACCAACATCTGTATTGCTGGGGAAAAATATCATGTTAGATGTTGTTAAAATTGTAGTAGTTAATGCAAGAAAAACCAAGTTCTGTGTGGTTTTGTATCTTTTGGAGTTCTCTAATATGGATGAGAGATTTTGCCTTGTGAGAAACAGCCTAGCATGTGATACACTTTGGAAGTAAGTTGCCACACCTGAAAGGCAGAATCTCATCCAGAGGGACTTGGACAACCTCAATAACCAGAAATAATCAGAAAAACAACTAAGTCCTGGGTAGCATCAAAAGCAGTGTGGCCAGCAGAGGTTGAGGAAAGTGATTCTGCCCCTCTGCTCTGCTCTGGTGAGCCCCCACCTGCAGTGCTGCATCCAGCTCTGGAGTCCCAGCACAGGAAAGACATGGACCTGTTGGAGCAAGTCCAGAGGAGGCCACCAAGATGATAAAAGGGATGAAGTGCTGCTAATACAAAAAAGGGCTGAGTTTGTTCAGCCCAGAAAAGAGAAAGCTTTGGTGTGACCTAATTACTGCCTCCACGTGCCTGAGGGGAGCCTACAAGAAAGATGGAGAGGGACTTTCTACAAGAGCAGATAGTAACAGGACAAGGGAGAATGGCTTCAAAGTGGAAGACAGTAGGTTCAGTAGGTTTAGATTAGGTGTCAGGAAGAAATTCTTTTCTGTGAGGATGGTGATGCACTGGAACAGGTTGCCTAGAGAAGCTCTGAACATCCCATCCCTGGAAGTTTTCAAGGACAGAATGGAGCTCTGAGGAACCTGGCCTAGAGAAAAGTGTCCCTGGCCAAGGCAAGGGGATTGGATTTAGATGATCTTTATAGTGTGTTCCAACCCAGGCCATTCTACAATTCTGCATGATTCTGTGAAGTTATCTAAGTAGACTGTAGTTTAGAATATGTAGCACATATAAACACAGCTCCAACCAAAGGGACAGTTTAAAACACCACTAACATTTGAAAATTAATCATAGTGCTTTGATGCTTGGCTAGGTTCCTGACTTTCACAGTCAAACAAAATCTGGGTACACTTTCCAGCCCAGACTGACATCTGATACACCTGTAATGGAGTTCTTCTTGGTCTTTCTTTGCTTCCAGCAGAAACTATTAAGGAGAGTTCATTTCAGCTGCTAGTTATCAACCGTTGGCAGTGCTTAATTGTTTGACATACAGACACATGGGATAATGGCATTTCTAATTTAATGGCTTTTTGCCTGCTTTCTGAAAGAACTCTCCAAGTCTTACTGAACACATTAGTATTAAGGCAGCATGTTTGGCATTTATCTTGCTTGATGATGAACAACAGGGGAGAGCACTCTCTGTTTTTTTGATAAAATCCTACAAAGTGAAATTTGAAAAGAAAATAATTCAGTTGAAGAGCTTTCAAAGAGAAGTAAACAAAATATGAAGAAAGACTTGGAAACTGCCTTTGGAATTCTTTGAAGAAGAGTATTATTATTGTCTTGAAAAGTCTAAGAAAGAAGACAGAAGCTTTTATAGTCTCATTTAATTATAAATTCATCAAGACAGTAACGTAGAATGGTGCCTATAATCTTATAATTCATTTAACTCAGAGTCCTACTACAAATATTAAAAAAACCCAGATATTTTAACAGTACTATGACAGTAAATGTTAGTAAATAGAAAATATTAATTCTAACTATAGAACTGTAGACACAGGGCAGTTCTTGCACAGCAAAAATGAACTGTCAGATAGTACACAGAATGTCAGGAATACAGAATAACTCATATTGGAAAGGACCTCCAGAGGTCAAGCACTCCAATTACTCCCTTGCAAAGTCATAGCAAAAATAATCTATTCAGAAGCCTCAGATCCAGGATTCTTGAACACCTATAAGGACAGAAACCACACTCTTTGTCTCAGCAGCTCAGTTACAGTGTTTATCCCTCGTCATGGCAGAGTGAAACAGTGCTTCTATCTTATATGGATTTCCTTTGTTCAAGTTTGTTGTAGCTGTTGTGCTCTATCCATTCACTCTGCACTTTCAAACTGACTCTGTGTATCCTCTGATCAGGTATTTACAGACAACAGTAAGATTTCCTGTACTCCTTCTCTTCCTCTGTTGAGCAGAATATTTGCCTCAGCCATTCCATTTCCATCCTGTGCTTAACCCCTCAGCCATTCCAGTGGGCTCTACTGTACTCCAATATATGTCTTTCTTTTTTTTGAGCTCATATTTGACCTCACAACTGCCAAATAGAGGAGAAGGATCATTCCTCTGGACTTTCTGCACACAAGCCCTTGTTAAAAAGCTCAGGATGTGACTGGCTGCCTATTTTGCAAGGGCACATTTCTGTTGGCAGGTGTTGGAAGAAGAGACAATCTACTCAAAAAAATGGAAGACTTAAGGGGATAATTTTTTATATATGTTGTATATATATGTTGTATATATGTTTATATATACAAGAAGCTCACTTAAAGTTAGCATCCCTTCTCATGAAAGCCTGTGTAATATGACCTTAACCAAGTAACAATTAAACAGCATTAACTGAATAATATCAAATTCCTAAGAAGGAATCCTAAGATGGTCATTCTTCCTGTTATTGATGTCAAGATGACCCTCTGAATACCAGAAACATAAATGGGGTCTAAGAATTCAATGGGGAATCACTACAGAATTATAAGAAAAGTACTGTTATCCATAAAGGAATGATTTTTACAGCTTGTCCACTGTTGAGGAACACAGTCACGTTAAATCAAGAACGGTAACTCTAGCATTTATTTGTACCCAGGAGAGAAAGAGTGCTCTAAACTGCTTTAAAGTTGTGAATCTTTCTGAATATTTCAGTGGGAAGAGTTCTGTTCACACAACTGGAGCTCAGTTCCCCACTGAAGATGAATCCCATGATCAACTATTCATTATGTAGTTTCCAAACTAACAGATGTGATGCACAAAAAATGTCAAGATGTTAATATTTTGATCACTTCATGCACTGTCTTTTTTACATTAACACAAAAGACATCAGCATTTCATGAGTTCTTTTTCCTGCTATAGTGAACCTCTGTAGAAAACAAGCAAATACTTTTCTTAAACTGATATACAGTCAGTACTGTTAGAAGACTTTTTGTGTTAAATGAAGAATATTGAAAAAAGATTAGGACTTTTCTCTGAAGCTAAGCTGATCCAGAGAGACTAGCCTTAATGTAGTAAATAATGATTTTTTTTTTTGCAGATACCTGGGCTTCACCATGTGAATGTTTTGATCCAGCCTTTCTTAAAGAAAACCCTGCTGCTCTGGGTATTTCTAGGGAATAACCATATATAGTTAAATTGTTGAATAAAAAACTCATTTGTAGGTTCTCTTGGCCAAATGATTGTTTATTCTAAACAAGGGAAAACAGAGAACAACTTCTTTTCACTTCCAAAGGTGTGGATCATCCGTGTTTTATCAGTGGTTTAACCATGTGTTCATTCTACCTTAAAATAAAACTGTTTTCTGCTTTTTTTCCACCGAAAAAAAGTACGCGGAAACATTTTCCTGTAATTTTAGATCTTTCTGGTATTTTATTTGTTTTATCTCATTTTTTTTATGTCCTAAATCAAGGTGTAAAGTCTTACGAGGTTTTGAAAGCATCAGCAGTCCCAGCCTATATATTAAGCCACGTCTTGCTATAAGTTTTGTAACAAAACAAAATTCAAGTTTATGATTACATTCAAAGCCTTATGTAGATAAAGAGTGAAAAAGGACAAAAATACATAACTTTTAATCAATAGACATCAATCTGATAGACTTTAAAAGTAAAGACAGTTTAAGGTAAAAGGGATGCATAGCCATTGCAGTAAGTGAAAAGGAGTCACTTGATGAAAGAGAGAGGATTGGAAAATTCTGCTTTGCTGCTGGATACAAGTAGGAAAACTGCTTTTGGCATGGTTAAAGTAAGAGATGTTAGAATATGAGAACATTTTTGAGAAATCTATGAAGGGTTAGGAAGGGCTATGCCTTTGCTATCTTATGAAGAAACATTTCTGAGCCTTTGGCCAAAACTGATGTCTCACATGGAGAATAAGCTTGGGTTTCAGACTTTCTTAATAGACTGTACTGACTTGGTTGGGAAAGAATTAGGTAACATGTAAAGCATGGAAAAGTAACAGAAGTTTTAATTTATTCATATTGAGTATGATCTCTTGGGTAGATACTCTGGAGATGTCACAGAACACTGGAGATGTCCTGCAGAGAGGACAGGTTAGGGACAATGGCATAGACCAGAGAAATAACATATGATCCTCTAGTCCAACTTATATCTTCTATTTTGCTGTTTACTGCTGCTACTCACTTGAACTTGTCACTTAAGGCACATTTTCATGATACAGAAAGTTCTTTTAAGGTCTGAAAACCTCCCTTGTCTTCCATTTCCCTACTGCAACAAGATGCTATATATTGAAAACATGATACTACATGTCCTTAACATCTTGAAGCTGTGAGTAATATTACTGGAAAGTAAACTACCTACAATACAGTGTATTATTCCCAATAAACTTCTGTGGTGTGCTTCAAGATTTTTCCCCATCCCTAATGTAATATTCATTTAAATCCAGAGGTAAAAATATGTTGTGTTGTACTGAATTTAAGAAAATACGGTTTGGATAAGACTGTTTATAGCAGTGTACTAAGATTTTAAAAAGTCATGTATATATGACAGAAGGGATAATAGCAATGTCAATGCTGAAGAGTTTTCATAACAACTTCTGGCAGCCATCTCTGTTATCAAAGGTAAAAGAATCCCAGTCAAGAACTAGTAAGTAATTTATGACTGCAATTCAGCTATACTCCAGGAAAAAAGAAAGCCCTTGACATGAACTTATAATTTACATATTATCTAAAAATAATTTAATATTTCATATCAAATATAAAGTTATGCCAACTCAATATTAAATCTTCTACAATATTTGCTATATGATTATAACAGTAAAAATGTTTTTATTATTTCATGCCTTTATTTATGCATTTGGAATTTTACAATGAAACATAAAGTCTGCACCTGAATACTACAATATTTACCTATGTAAAAATGCTACAGGTAACATTAATACAAAAGAATGTCCTGTCCTTGATAGCAGGCTACAATCTTGTCCAATATTCGTTGGTTGCTTGGTTGGTTGGTTGGTTGGAGAATTTGTAAAATTATTTTTTAGGAGAAGATATACTGACAAACACCTGGAAAACAAAATATTTTCCACAAGTTTCTCAACAGTAAACCTTAAGGACAGTAAGATGACTCTAAATAAATATGTAAAAGAGTATACATAAATTACTGTTTAAATTTTGTCTTATTAACAAGAGATGACAGGAGCATATTATGCTACTAGGTGAAGTTTCAGATTTTTTATTGTATGATTTGATTTCTTAGAGATCCATATAAGAAAATTGTAATAATAAGTGACAGAATATTTTTTTTACTGTCTCCTCTGAATACCCAGATCAAAAAAATCTGGAGAGCTATTTGTTGTTTTTGGCATATTGATCAAAATTCTGGATATTTATATTATTTAATCATCTTCTGAGTTCCTCTAGTATTTTATCCACCAAAATTACCAATTTATATCTTCAAGTAAATGAAAAGTATACCTAAAAATTAAATAGGAAAATATAGACATGACACTTGTAAGTAAATGGATGAATATATTAGAGAGCAATGTCAGATAAACTGCTCCAGTTTATGTTTTGTCAGCATGTCCATTTTCAGGGACATATAGTAATAAATTCTGTCAGAGGGCTTTCAAACCAGTCAGATAAGGAACATCTGGATTTTGCTTCTCTGGCAATTAAAAGTATTGAACTGTAAAAAGTTTTCATTTATCAAAATAAAGTTATACAAAGAAATATTTTATGTACAACAGTAAAACACAGTATTATTCTTTTTAAGAACTGAAGTCAACTGAAGTCAAACAGAGGTACATTTGAAGTTTATTTTCAGTGTTTTTTTTACACTAATGTGAAACAATAATATGTTGAGGAAAAGATACCTCAATAAACAAGAATTAAAAAATCACTGTTAGGTTCTTTCTATTTTCCAGAAACTATATTTTCCAAGTGCTTTACAGACAGAAAAATGTTGAGGTTCCTGACCTGGAGAATTTTGAATAATTTTTAATCTTTATATAGAAATCATTGATCAGTGGAAAGACTGGAAGAAAAAGTTTTGTAAAAGTGAAATATTGAGTGAGCATAGTGATGGCATGAGCACACCTATTCATTATTTTGTGTTTGCTTGTTTTTATTATATCTTGTATTCCAGAGTGAGCTTTAGGGCAATTGTCATTTTTATTAAGAAAATACTCCTGAGGAAGTTTATTTGAAATTGCTCTCATCAAATATGGGCTTATGCTTTGAAGTTTTTATCACAGTTTTCAGTCTTGTAAAGTTCAGGTCTCTAAGGATGTCAAAAAAAATCTTACATGTAGTGTAGGCAGGAAGTGGATTCTGTAAGTATCTATGTAGATATTTGTAGTTCTTCAAATAGGCAACCAAAGTAATATTCCATTGGATTACTTTGCAACTTATTTTAGTGGGATGGAAAGTAACAGAAAGAATAGCTTTACTTGAAAATTATTTGGTGATTTTTTAGGATAAGAGATAATTTTTTTTGCCAATTATAAAATATATAAATTCAAACTGCAAGCATGAACAGAATCTTTGCTCCAACATAATCTCAAGTATATTTGTATATCATTTTCTGGCAAGTTACTTTATTCCTTCATGTGAGGTCAATACAATTTGCAATGGCATCAACAGCAAAACTTCTTCCCAAGTTTGAATCTGGAGGGCTGAGATCACTAACATTGGCAGGGGACTTAGCCACAACTCCTTCAAGTGATGGATACTTTTGTCTTCTTTTCCCACCCTTTTTTCTGTTAGCAAAGGGCACCACCTGGCATATCTTCAACTTCTCTTGTAGCATGCAATGTCAAATAAACTATATAACAGGTCAGTAGAAGCTGAAAAGTTGGTCTTGTTAAGGGTATCACTTTCTTCAGTTTAAGTAAGAAGTTACAGAAATTCAACTACATTTAGATTCAGAAATATGCCACTCCTACTCTTCTAGACAAACGATGTTTCATTAGTTGGAAAAAGAAAACTTGGAGAGTGGGGAATTTTTAACAGACTGAACCCAATTCTTCTTGAGTTTTTAAACAGTGCATATTAAATTCTTTGTCAGTCTGGAAGTATTAGAGAGCATAAATGCCTTAGAACAACAGTTTGGCAAAATCTTCTTAGGATTTCTGAGTCTATTGCTCTAATGCAGTTATTGCTACAGTTTCATAATCCAGATGCAGGATTATAACACCTGACCGTAGCAGGAGGAAAAGACAAAAATAATACCAAGGAACAAACTTTGCATAGTGAGAAATTATCCTTTGTGGTCAGCATCTCACCTATTCATTTAAACATCAGTTTTGTTCATATGGTCATTCTGTGATGACTTCTTTGATTAATTCAGTAAAGAAAACACACTTAAGTAGATGAACATTAGGGAGCAAAACTTTAAAAATGCTGGAAATTATATGTGCAATCCTAGAGAGGAATGAGAAGCTTTATTCCAGTAGAAAATTCAGTAATTAACCAACTAACATAACAATTATAGAATAAGCAAAATAAAACTGTTGGGGAATAAAAAGTAATTATTCCTTTTTTAACTTTTTTTTCTGCAGACAGAAATTAATTTCTGGCTAACAAGAAAATATAATCCCACATGCACTTTTAATTTACAGATCATAGAAGAGATTTGGGGTTAAATCTACTTCTGCATTTTGGTAAAATTCACATTTTCTCTGTGTGCATTTAACAGTGTGAGGAAGAAAATGACAATAGCTTTTCTCTCCTCAAGATCAGTGAAGATTATCTTCAAGGTTTCCTCTGAAATACATTCTTTTTGGAATATAATGCTGAAGTACATCACTTATTTTTTTCCAAGAAGCCTAAGCCTCTGACCGAAGTACTAAATGTTTTACTTTGGGAAGAATATAGATTATTTTGACATTTGACTATATTGTTCTTCTACAGATGAATGAACTATTATAACATCTTCCACCTAGTAAATGACAAGTTGACATTTTCTTTTAGATAAGTACAAGTACATATTTTCTAATAACTACTTAAATATAGAACTGTTTGTTTTCAAAATCTTATTGGTTTGTTTGGTTTTTTTTGTTTGGTTTGTTTTTTT
>VZRX01015794.1:0-13634 GCA_013398075.1 Notiomystis cincta | reverse complement strand
GATGCTGAATACAATACCTCTGGCATTATACTATATATATATATATATATGTATGTATGTATGTATGTAGGTAGGTATAGCAAATGTTTTTCTTTTGTAAAATTTTAAAAGAAAGTAATTGTTAGATTGGTGTGTTAATTTAGAAGAAGCAAAGTATTAAAATTCGTCTTTACTTATATAAAAATGTTGTAAAAATAATAAAAAAAACAAAACAAAAGCAAACAAAAAAGAGAACGAAACTATTTGATGTGATACATTATTGTACATAGAAATTTACTAAGAACAGAAAAATTTTAAAGATATAAAACATGAAAGCTGAGGATGGAAATTTGCTTTGTTTCCTCTTTTAACATTTTTACTTTCCCTCAGATTTTTGGCCATGGGCATAATACATGAGCATGTGAAAACTGCATTTTACAAATTAAGGAGAACACATGAGGAAAGTTATATGTCAAAAACTACTGGACTCAGGAAGTTTTTATCTCCTAAATGAATTTTTCATATCTAATAATTCATATGGAATTGGTACTAACATTCCATGGTTTTTTTGGGTTTGGTTTTTGGTTTGTAGGTTTTTGGGTTTTGTTTTTTTTTTTTTCTTTGCTTTTGTTTCTGTGTTTTGTCTTCCACTTTTGCTTTGGACTGGAGGATGAGGGAGCCTACAGTATTTTACACAAATACAGATGCCATCTCCTCAGTGTCCAGCATGAAATTGAAACAAATTAAACCAAAGGCCATATTCCCTCCTTTATGAATATCTTTGACATTCAAACTATTGCAAACAAATGCAAGCTCACGGTATGTAAAAATCAAACTCTGGATTTCATATATAAAATCCCTCTGGAGTACAAGACTCTGGGAGAACTGGTGTTTGATTTTTTCTCTTTTATCTTTGATAGTAGATACAGTAATTCTGGCCATATGAGGTCTGCTTTTAATTGAGGCTTTGTATGAATTTCTGTATCCTTTGATGCCAGATTTCAAAGATACAATGTAAGGTTTTGAGGTGACCAAAAAGGGTCATAAGAAACCCCTAGAGTAAGATCAATGTCTTGGACAGCAATGTAAGAACATACCTAATTCTTTAGCTGAGAGTCTGGCAGAAAAAGGCACTGAGACTTCAGTAACATAAAATTGTAGCTGTGATTGAAGGTGGTGACAAAATCCCCTTTGCTTATAATGAGAACAGGGATCAAGCCTGTGATAAAGTAGTTTCCCTTCATGTTGTGTTGTAGCCTTTTATTTGGTGATCAAAGTGATTGGTTTCATCAGGTTTTGTGTTTGGGGTTTATTTTATTTTATTTTGTTTTGTAATTAATTTTCTCCTCACTTTTGGTACACACTTGGTATTCTACTACATTGCAGAATTTATTGCCTGTACTGATCATGGACCTTTTCTTGCTTATAACTCAATCTTATCTCAATATTTCGTTCCTACCAATCTCATTTCTGGCTCCTAGGCAGGATACCACAGATAAACCAGGCTTTCAAATTTCTTGCCATAAGGGCTAAAATATAAATAAAAGTAATTATTTAAAATGAGACAGTACAAATGTACTGGTTTGGGCATTGTATAATAAATTAAAGACAAAATGGGACTGAAGTCTCATAACCAAATGAAAACTGTGTATGTTACATGGGGGAACTCTTTTATTTTTGATATAGAGCCTAGGAGAAAGTGTATGTGAGTTCTGCTACTTTAGTAGAACACAGCAGCCATCTGTTTCTGCACACAAGCACACTGCTTGCCAGCTTGTAGTATGGGCAAGGAAATCTCACCTCTGCCTATGCACTTGTCCAGGGCAATACCCAGTCTATTGTGTTTCAAGGTCCTGGATTGCTTAATAGCTTTTCTGTTTCTATTTTCACAATAAATAGGCTTCGGTCCGCCTCTCTCAAAGTAATGTGAGAGAAGCACAACATTTAAGTACTGCTTGCCAAAGTGAGTTGTACAGGACTTGGACAGTTCATGGGAACTGAAGAATAAATTTTAACCATCTCTCCGAATTCATGTCTTTCTGATGGTGTACAAGAGGCTTTGAGCTGCAATGGCTGACAATGCAAACTTCAGACAGGTTTGTAAGTTCAGAGGTAAACAGCACAGAGTCTGCTGCTTTGGCTAAGTCTATAAAATGAGCCCTTTTTTCCCCCAGAAAAATCACACAAATGTGATTGTATTTGGCCTCAGTGGTGGGTCACATTCTGTACACTTTATGAGAGTAGCTGCGTAAGTAGCAAATTGTGAAAACCAGACTGTCAAATAAGATTTTGTGGAGCCTCTGTATGTACATACATACAAATCATAGTATTGTTAGGTGGGAAAAGACCTTTAAGATCACTGAGTCTAAATGTTACCCCACCACTGACAATTCCACCACTAAACCACATCTCTATGTGCCATATCTTTGCATCTTTCAAATACCTCAAGGATGATGAATCCATTACAGTCCTGGGCAGATACTTCCAGTGATTGCAACCCCTTTGTTGAAGAAATTTTTCCTAATATCCAGTCTAAACCTCTGCTGGTACACCCTGAGGCCATTTGTCTTATCACTTTTTACTTGGGAAAAGTGTCTGAGCCCCACCTCACTTTCAGGTAGTTGTAGGGAGCAGTAAGGTTCCCCTCTCAGCCTGCTTTTCTCTAGGCTGAACAACCCCAGGTCCCTCAGCTGCTCCTCTTGAGATTTGTTATAAAAGTTGTAGTCAGTGCCTCTATGTCCAGTGACAAGTGATGTCCCTTAGGGTGTCCATCTTGCTACTGGTGCTCTATAGTATCACTATTAATAATACAGACAATAGGATTGAGTGCAGCCTTGTGAGAGACTGAAAAGTTATTAGTTAGTAACTCAATCAGCCATTTACAAAAACACCAGGTGCTTTACTGACAGTGTGCAAGGGAACAGCCCACGTGCAGAGGGGGTGAGCACCAAGGGATGACCATGACAAATCAACCTTTGTTTAGCAACAAGCTGGGGTTTGAGCCAGATAAGGAAAGAGGCCAATAAGAAGCAGACATTGAGGAGGTGGGACAGTACTTTTCATCATGCCAATGTCCTTCTTTACACCACTGGCTCAGTGGTAAAACTTGCCCTCAGGGCATATGTTGGACAGTCATATTCACACGTAGAGCAGAAAGCATTCATCCCTTCTGATGGGGTATAAGTGACTCAACTACACTGACATGAGAGACAGCTATCATGTCTTAGAAGGTGTCATAAACCATCAAAGAACACCAAAGTGCCCCCAGACTCTTTTCTGGGGCCTTCTGCCAGAGGACTGTTCATAGTGTTACAACAGACAGTGTAAAGCTCCGTCGCAAAAGGAGGTACCTGTGTATTCCCACAAAAACCTAAACATAAATTAACCCACTGAACTTTGTGTTTTGTGGGCTTTTCCTACCATGACAGATCAAGCCTGTGACCATCACTTTGACCAATGAACATCTAAATTGCAACAATCAAGTCTTGTTACTGGATCGAGGTTTGATGATATCTTGATACCTTTCTACTCTTATCCTTTCTTTCTCTTTCTTTCTTTTCCTTATACAGTTTCTTAAGTGTTATTTTTATGCTTTTTATTGTTGCATTTCTATAAATAATAACCAAAATGACTACATGCCTCCTTTCCATTGCAACCAAGTTTTTCTAAATTAAATCCTGTAAATATATGTATAGTCATTCAGTGTCATTTCACTCTAATCCATCCCAAGGAATCAACTAACGAGAACCTGAGTTGCCCTTGTCTTTAGAGGCAGGTGGTAACAACCCTCAGCAAGTTTGCAGATGACACAAAGCTGAGCGGTACAGNGAATTCATGTCTTTCTGATGGTGTACAAGAGGCTTTGAGCTGCAATGGCTGACAATGCAAACTTCAGACAGGTTTGTAAGTTCAGAGGTAAACAGCACAGAGTCTGCTGCTTTGGCTAAGTCTATAAAATGAGCCCTTTTTTCCCCCAGAAAAATCACACAAATGTGATTGTATTTGGCCTCAGTGGTGGGTCACATTCTGTACACTTTATGAGAGTAGCTGCGTAAGTAGCAAATTGTGAAAACCAGACTGTCAAATAAGATTTTGTGGAGCCTCTGTATGTACATACATACAAATCATAGTATTGTTAGGTGGGAAAAGACCTTTAAGATCACTGAGTCTAAATGTTACCCCACCACTGACAATTCCACCACTAAACCACATCTCTATGTGCCATATCTTTGCATCTTTCAAATACCTCAAGGATGATGAATCCATTACAGTCCTGGGCAGATACTTCCAGTGATTGCAACCCCTTTGTTGAAGAAATTTTTCCTAATATCCAGTCTAAACCTCTGCTGGTACACCCTGAGGCCATTTGTCTTATCACTTTTTACTTGGGAAAAGTGTCTGAGCCCCACCTCACTTTCAGGTAGTTGTAGGGAGCAGTAAGGTTCCCCTCTCAGCCTGCTTTTCTCTAGGCTGAACAACCCCAGGTCCCTCAGCTGCTCCTCTTGAGATTTGTTATAAAAGTTGTAGTCAGTGCCTCTATGTCCAGTGACAAGTGATGTCCCTTAGGGTGTCCATCTTGCTACTGGTGCTCTATAGTATCACTATTAATAATACAGACAATAGGATTGAGTGCAGCCTTGTGAGAGACTGAAAAGTTATTAGTTAGTAACTCAATCAGCCATTTACAAAAACACCAGGTGCTTTACTGACAGTGTGCAAGGGAACAGCCCACGTGCAGAGGGGGTGAGCACCAAGGGATGACCATGACAAATCAACCTTTGTTTAGCAACAAGCTGGGGTTTGAGCCAGATAAGGAAAGAGGCCAATAAGAAGCAGACATTGAGGAGGTGGGACAGTACTTTTCATCATGCCAATGTCCTTCTTTACACCACTGGCTCAGTGGTAAAACTTGCCCTCAGGGCATATGTTGGACAGTCATATTCACACGTAGAGCAGAAAGCATTCATCCCTTCTGATGGGGTATAAGTGACTCAACTACACTGACATGAGAGACAGCTATCATGTCTTAGAAGGTGTCATAAACCATCAAAGAACACCAAAGTGCCCCCAGACTCTTTTCTGGGGCCTTCTGCCAGAGGACTGTTCATAGTGTTACAACAGACAGTGTAAAGCTCCGTCGCAAAAGGAGGTACCTGTGTATTCCCACAAAAACCTAAACATAAATTAACCCACTGAACTTTGTGTTTTGTGGGCTTTTCCTACCATGACAGATCAAGCCTGTGACCATCACTTTGACCAATGAACATCTAAATTGCAACAATCAAGTCTTGTTACTGGATCGAGGTTTGATGATATCTTGATACCTTTCTACTCTTATCCTTTCTTTCTCTTTCTTTCTTTTCCTTATACAGTTTCTTAAGTGTTATTTTTATGCTTTTTATTGTTGCATTTCTATAAATAATAACCAAAATGACTACATGCCTCCTTTCCATTGCAACCAAGTTTTTCTAAATTAAATCCTGTAAATATATGTATAGTCATTCAGTGTCATTTCACTCTAATCCATCCCAAGGAATCAACTAACGAGAACCTGAGTTGCCCTTGTCTTTAGAGGCAGGTGGTAACAACCCTCAGCAAGTTTGCAGATGACACAAAGCTGAGCGGTACAGTTTACACAAGTCAGGATGCCATCCAGAGGGACCTGGACAAAAACTTGTGATCAGGCAATGTGTACTTGCAGCCCAGAAAGTCAGCCATGTCCTGGGCTGTATCAAAAGAACCATGATCACCAGGTTGAGGGGCTGATTCTGTCCCTTAATTCCACTCTTCTGAGATCTCACTTGGAGTATTGTGTCCACATCTGGAATCCTCAGTACAGGAAAGACATGGACCTGTTGTGGACCCTGAGTGGGTACAGAGGAGAATCACGAATTGATCAGAGGGCTGGAGCACGTTTCCTATGAAATTCATCCTGAAGAGAAGGGTCTGGTGAGACCTCATTTCAGCCTCTCAGTACTTAAATGAGGCCTATAAAAAAGAGTGAGGATGACTTTTTATACAGGCAGATAGTGATAGGAAAAGAGGCATGAGTTTATAACAAAAGGAGGAGGAACTTAGATTAAATATAAGGAAGAAACTCATTCCTCAAAGGGTATGGGGCACTGGAACAGGGTGTGTAGAGAAGCTGTGGGTTCCCAATCCCTGGAAGTGTCCATAACCAGGTTAGATGAGGCTCTGAACAACCTTGTCTACTGGAAGGTGACCCTGTCTGTGGCAGGAGAGTTGGAACTAGATGATCTTTAAGATTCCTTTCAAACCAATTCATTCTATGAATGATGCTCTGATGATTGTTCTTTACATCTTTCACTAGGTCTGTTGTCCTCCAGATGCACTCCAGCCACCTCAAGGTCTTTCTTTTAGTGAGGGGTCAAAAACTGAGCACAGTACTTGAGGTGCAGCCTCACCAGTGCTGAGCACAGGGGAACAACATACACATGCAACGATGAAACTCCCTCCTTATGGCCTCCCAGAAGGATGTATGGAAGGTAAATGTATCTTTGGCTATTTTTGAAGCTGAACATAAGATAAAGACAGAAATACAAGGAAGAGGGACCAGAAGAAAATTTGAGTGGCAACAATTATTTTGTATTTTTAGAAATATGTTCACCCTGAAAGATCCTGCAGTGATTTAGTATATCAATCACTTTAAATAGCAGACAATTGATTGCTTGGTTTAATGCGACTGAACTGTGTGCAGTAAGAAAATGCTCATTTTGTTGGTTCATCTGTTTCCATCGTGAAAAAACACACTCATTTCTTATCAAATTCATTGACATTGCATAATGCCATCCTCAGAGTCATGGATTTCCACAATTCTTGGATGTACTTTGACCCATTAATTTTTACCGTTCTCTCCAGTAATTGATTTCATATATAACACTAGGATAGATGCAGACCCTTGAACCAAAGTGCAGTGCAAAGATGACAGGATGGAAAAGCCAGAAAAAACTATCAATATATATAAACCACTGCAGAATAATATCTTTCTTCTGCTTTCACATTAATCGTGGCAACACATGAGTCAGAGAACTACTTAAAATAACTTTTTTTAAAAAAGAAGTATTTATGCAGCATATCTACCTGTGATGGAGCATTGTTTCTAGTGCTGTACGTGGCCATACTACAAACATATTAATGATGCTTTAAAGTAAATAAGTAAACAAATAAATAAATAGATGCATAGGCAATTCTAGCATTCTGAGCACAATAATCCACTCCCTAGAGGGGCTGAGTCCCCCTGTGTCCCAGTGAGGGTCAGGGTCAGGACCAGTCCCTCCGAGGGCAATGGGCAGGTGAGATGGTGGTGACTGGGTGGCTGAGGCAGCAGACTGGGGGTCACAAGGCATATGGCCAGGCATGGGCACAGCTGCCACACAACTTAGGCAGATACCAAGGATTAGAACCTCAGATCAATTTTAATCCAAACAATGCATTTGAATTAAATGGTAAAGGAAGACTGCAGCTCTACACAGCGTATCTTTTATATCTTTTAAAAGGCAGTGCAAAGCCTTTTAAGACAAACTGTTTTCATACTGGCCTACAACACAGCCAGCAAAAATCATCTACCTTGCTCTGAATTTCGTATTGGGATTTGTGTCATTCAGAACACACCAATTCTCTGTAATGTTTGCATAAAGACCTGCTGAAGCGCACAATTATTGCTTATAGGATGCCAACATGTTTCATAATTTTTAACATAGAAGGGACTGGAGTTAATGACTTCTTTTTCTTATTTTTCCCCCTTTTCTCCCCCCTTAATAAATCTATAATAATGTTTTGCCAGTAAGCTGAAAGCACAGCTTTCAATCACTTTTTGCAGCAGAGTGGTCAATGATCCAAAAATGAAAACATAGGCCTATTGCCAGAAAAATGAGTTTATTTCAGCATCCCTCAAAATCCAGTCATGCAGGAACTCAAAGAAAAATTTAAAATTTAGTTCCCAGCTACTGAAGTGCTCAATCAGAAAAGTTCTAATCTGAGGTAAGTGTCAGAAGATAAAGATTCAGTTTCCAGATCTGACCAAATCTGCAACATGGTTTTGTAAAGATGTGACAGAAAAAAACTACATGAACACTTGGTCTTCCCCTTCTACCAATAGCTTGTCACAGATATAAGGCCATTTTTAGAGGTATTAGAGTATTTTTTAAAATTATTTTGCTTTTTGAGGGAGGACAAGGGCACTCATTCTGAGCTTGTACAAACAATCACTCAGTGGAAAATAGGTGTCATTGCAAGAATTGTATCAATGTGGATAAAAAGACTGTACTTTGCTGATAGAACTATTGTCTTCTTTAGAAAACTGGATTGTTGTCTTCTGAGACAAAAGCTATTATTTACAGTTCTAAAAAAACCCAAACAAAACAAAAAAATCTCCTACCTCTCTTTGTGGATTCTCATTTTGCAGGTCAGAACTACAAAGTTTAATTTATTTCTTTCCAACGGAAAGGTCATGTAAAGTGATGAGTACAGGTATGTTTTATATCTGATGGCCTAAGGTCATGTCAAGTCCCCACTTCATTCTTTTCCCTAAGCACTTTAGAGCTCAGATTTGGGTGACATCTCAAACGCCCAGGAAAATTATTGGTAACAGTGTGCAAGCTGACATTTTCTGCTCATAATGTATCTATATGATGGTTAATTTTCAAGCAATTTTATGTGATAAATGCTCACACTTTGTACTACCATTTTACTCCTACTTCCAAAAAATATATCCCCCCAAGGCTTTTTCAATACTTTTGAGTCATAGCAGGAAAGGGCTGAATGAACAAATTTGTCAACATTGATCAAAGCTGGCATTCATGTTACCCTACAGAGGCCTTCTATGTCAGTTTTCCTCACCCTGCTGTTTGCAAGGCTTCTCATGTGTTTTCATGATTGGTGATAAGACGTTTTGATGTGCATTTTAGATTTATCTTTTGATTCACAAAGTATGGGAATTTTCAGATCTGAACCTTGCCAAATTAATTTTTGAGATTAATTTTCTGCAATAGGCAATTGCCTACTCAAATGCAATATGGATAATTTTGCCCCTGATTATTTTGATGTTGCCTGCTTCAAATTTTTATGCTAATCAATTAATAATCATGAAAATATTTTCCTTTTAGAAAACTTTGAGATAATTTTCATTTAAATAAAAGGAACTCTTTTTGAAGATCTGTAACTAGACAACAAGGCTGTGAATAACATTTGGTAAATTCTTTGGTCTTGACAAATGAGGATCTATATGTCAAATGGCATGGCATAGAATTTTAAAGTTCTTTCAGTCATATTTGGTACAGTTTTATACATATTGCATGGAGTAAGCATTTCAAGAAAACACATTAAAAGAGAACCTATAATTAAAAAATGCCTGGCCATAACCTTTATATTCATGTTATTAAATAAGAAAGACATCAACAAATATTTGTACTTTCTGCATGCAGACATTTCAGATCAGTGACTAAAGCCCATTAACCAAGAAAATTATATTGGCAACATGTAGCTTAGAACTACTATGAATAAGATACAATTAGTGTTGTACAGGCAGGATTAATTCTTAAATTTTACACAATTACAATAACCATAATATATGTTTTTATGGGGAGAAATTTCAAAGCAATCTTTCATACAAAGAAGCTACTCAAAAAGTGTGTAAGTTAAAAGACCTTAAATATTAAAAACAAATTCCAAATCGTGAAAGCTAACAATTTACATCAGCTAAATCTCTTAGCATCCACTTACTAGGCTAATTACAGCAATAAATAAATTACATTATTGCTAATTATATCTTCCAATTCCTATTCTTCTTATTCTCCTTCACCCAAGATGTCAGAGGATTGTTCTTGGAATAAAATCAGCAAGTATAGACCATACACAGTTCATGATCAATTCAAGTATTGGAGGGTGTGGTTTTGTTTTTTTTTTTTTTTTTTCCTTGAGCAAGAACAATACATATTAAATAATGACAAAGCAGTTGACAACTAATTGTATATTTTATGTGATTCATCTTCTGTGAGCAGTCAGCCTGGCAATAAGATGACTTCTTTCCTCTTTTTCCTAAAGGTCTGAACATCCACATCTCCCACTGATTTTGTCTTGCAGCTTTGTTTATTCAGGACTTTAAAAAATAAAGCCCAGATGTCATTTGACAAAACAGCTGGACAGTTGCTCCACAGCAATTAATTTGTCATGAAAAAACAGGCAAAGGAATGGTCCCACCAAATGTAAAATAAATAGAAAAAAAATGTTAAAAGATTCTTAGGCAATTTTACACTAAGTCTAAACCAAACAAAACCCCCTTCATTTTAGAAATCCTCTTTATCTTTCCATAAGATTGTGTGATCGGTAAGACCTGCTGGGTTTGTGATACAGAAAAGCTACAAATCATCTACTCATTCTTTAGGTTAAACATTTATACTGGTACTTTCTTTTGTTTCTGAAGGCTCTGAAGGTCCTTACTTCTTTCTTAACACGTGGTATGAATTCAATCGTGTTTGGTATCTGATCTGATCTAAAGATTGGAAATTCTAGACCCATAGTGCAACCACAGATTAGGGACTGGGGAAAAAACATTACTTCATGATATTCTGAATTTAAGTGTGTTGCTGAGTGTGAACTTGGCCCACTGAAGCTTAATTTGTTGAAGTTATGGTTCTGTACATGTAACATAAAAAAATAGATGGTCTGTGGGACTCAGTGTGGGTATTTAAGGAAATATGCAATGGATTTGCAGGGTGGATGAACACTTCGTAGTGAAATGTCAATGAGGTGGAAAATATGGCTTTGGGACATGGTAACATAATTACAATGCTAATCAAGGACAATGCAAGACTCTCCAGCAAAGTTGACAAGCTTCAGAATTAATCCAGGATTAAGCACTTCAAGATTACTGATGTCCCAGTGAGGAAAAGCCTAAGAATTTAGTAATCTTTATGGCAGCACTTCAGAAAGATGAAGTAAAATATTTATTTTCAGAATGATTTTGGGCTGCTTCACCATAATAATTTGTGCCCAGCCACATCTTCATAGGTTCTCTCAAAACTGGTCCAATTTTCACAGAACACGTTCTTCAGAAGCACCACAATGTGTAAAGGAAACGCCATGTTGTTTATACTCATACAGATATTGGTACATCTATTCTCCCTCCTCTCTTACGAAATTTTAAAAAACCTCCTCTATTTAAATATCTATAAATATAACTATCCATACTAATTTGGGTCTGTAGACCAATAGTCAGACCCCGGGAACAGAGCAACTGCAGAGATTAACACTCTATCCCTTATCAGCTATTTATTGCTGTCCATTAGATAGGTTATCAGATTTCAAAAACAAAATCACAAGGGATTTATATGTGTTATCACTCACCCATAACTACTACAGAAAGGCTAATTACACCTTTTATTCACCATTATCATTCCACTTTTAAAACCTAGTTAAATGATAACAATTATAAATATAAAACATGCTTACAATTCAAATTTTACTCTTCACATAAAAGCCAGCTCAGCGTAATTATTCTCCCCACTGAAAAGCATGATTGATGGCAACATTCCCAGATGAGTGTATCTTTTTATTGCCTCAAACTTTTTCTGTGAAGCATCATTTTATCATTTCATCTTTTTGCTTGTTACATGGAAATTGAGGTTGACAAATGACACAAGTCTCAAAAAATGGAAGGCTGTATTTCTAACCTTTTCTGTTAGCCCCATAGTAGATCAGACCTGTATCAGAGGGAGCCTGAAAAGATTTTTTTTTTATTTTCAGCTAGGAAGAGTATAGTCTCTTTATACTTTCATGAGGTATATCCTGACAAATTACATGATTGAATTCTACTGGAAAGGCATAAGTTGTTGCATTTTAATGCTATAAAGGCCTAAATTGGTATGACATTCGATCTTGATGCAAAGTCTGTATCAGGTCTGACTTAAGTATGTCTGTATGTCTTTTGCCTAGAGAAAACAAACAAATATCAGTGATTGTTTAGGAGTCATAAAATAGTTTTTACCACAGGAAAAAACGAGAAGAGGAACTGTGTAAAGTTTACATTTAATTTCCAAAATGCTGATATAAGTTAGAGTACAGCACCTGTTTACTTAGATTAATTTATTTCTTTTTTATTTGATGTATTTTTTACTAATGTCAGCAAAATGAGTTTTATATTAGCATTTCAATAAAGATGGCATGTGAGGTGAAGCAGTGTACATGAGAAGGTCTGATAAATAAGAAGAGAAGTGTGGGTAGTTATCACACTTCAAAGTCTGTGGTCAGAATAAACCAATGCTTCTAATTTCTTCAGGCTGCCAGCTGCCAACTGAGAGGGTACTTTGGACTTTCAGGAAGAAGATAAATGACTTTAATATGTAACTCTTACTCTAAGATGGAATTTCTCTATGTCAGTAACATATTTTTTGTCAGAAAATTCTGTCAAAGCCTCTAGAATGATATATTATTATTTATGAATCCAGCACCAGAATCCAAGTACTCATTCTAGCATTAGATGCATTTCTATGATGCCTTTCTACAATGCATTTCAGGATACTTGAAATTTTCCAAAGCCGGATATATTAGAATCTTAACATGGTGAAAAGAAAAAAGGGAAAAAATGTGTTTGACTGGTTCTGATGAAAACTATCCCTTAAGCAATCAAAGACAGAGAATGAGCTGTATCACGAAAACCAACATAGCTATGTACCGACTGTATTAGTAGATGAAGTAGAATTATGGATATCTGGGATGGAGGAAATTATGCAAGGGTACACCTGGGTCACAGCACCTCATTTACCTACCCATTGTCTTTAAAGCACAGAATAGATTTAAGGGACTTGAAGAAAGATAATGTCATCATTTTGAAGATAAGAGAGGTCAGACTGAAAAGAATATACTACCCATTCCCTAAAGCTGGTTTGGGAAAAGGAGGTAACTTCTTTGTTGAAAAGCAGCTAAATATCACCAAATACACGTACAGGTACTACATGCAAAACTGTAGGTGGGGGTCAATGTCTTGCTGTCACAGGAGAGATGAAAGGTTGGGAGAGATAGGTCATAAGGACTTAAAATATGAAAGCAAATCATTTATGCTTGGTGCAGCAGGGAACGGAAAGACGGTGGAGAGAAGTAAAAAGAGGATTAACAAGAGCTAATCCTAGATATGAAGGTTTGTGTGGTTTATGTAGATTATTGCCTCTGCAGTGGAAATGGATTTGTTGCAGAGTGGCACCCAAATGTGTATATTTCCTGCAAATTGTGAATTTAAACCTGTCAAGCTGTTTTTTTGAGTTACAGGTCATCAAAAATACTTTGATAAAGAGCAGCTGCACAGTGAAGGTTACAAGCTGAATTCTGTTATATGCTAAAATGTGGGTTTTTTTCTCTCTTTATTTTGCAAAACAAAATATTTTTAAATTGTAATCAAGCAACAATGAAAAATTTCCACATACTCTGAAGGCCGGTGACCAGGCTATGAAATACCACATATTTGAAAACAATCCCATTTCATTAATTCATCTAGTATCTTTTGGATTCACTTTATAAAAAAAAAAAAAAAAAGTTTCAGGCAAAGAAACCTTGATATTAGATTTATGCTTCACTTACACTCAAACAAGAGTAAAAACTAGAAAATGGTCACTGTGCATGTGCATCTATCTATCTATCTATCT
>VZRX01015791.1:46005-59158 GCA_013398075.1 Notiomystis cincta | reverse complement strand
AAAAAAAAAAAAAAAAGCCAATGAGCTTAAAGAAAATTAATTGGACATGGCTATTCAATACCCTAGACTAGTTTTACATGAACAGCAACTGTGCTGTAAGTTAGAAAAGGATATGCAGGGGCAAGAAAGTGGAAAATTAAGCCTGTGTTTATGTGCCACCAGAAGACAAAGTGGAATAACTTGCAGAGTTACTACAAGTTGTTAAATGCATCTTTTTCATACAAGTAAATTTACATAAATCATTGATTTTTTACTAGCCTATTTTTGGTAGGTCAAAAAACATTCATGTATTTTGGTTTTTTCATTCATACATACATGTGTGAATGCCCATACAAAACACCTTCTTCAACTTTTTACTTCTCTCATTCTGCCACCAAGAGAAATATAGAAGAAATAGAATGTGAAAAGGAAGCAGAGAAGAAGGATCTTTTTGTATTTTGCTTTTAAATTAAAAAAATGGGTGAAATATATTTCTTTTCATGGAAGTTTTCTGATTTGGGAAAAAGCATTTTCCATTTGATTAATTCAGTCAACTAAGCATGTGACAAATACCAAGAACAAATAGTTTTGAACCAAAGAGCCTGGCCCTTTGGTTTCAGCTATTTTTTTAAATGGGTATTTCTATACAAAGAAAGCCAATCATCAGTTCTAAACAGACATTCAGAGGATATGAAAATCAGATCCCCCTGCACTACACTGCTGATCCACAGCACAGAGGAGCATCTAAGCCTCTGCGGACCACATGGAAGGGCTGCCTTTGTTCCCATTTGAGAGCACAGGACACAATTAGCATTTTCCAGCTTCTCCTCCCCACTGCCACTGTGGAACAATTAAGAGTACAAATGAAGCTTTGAGCAGCAGCTCTCATAAATTACACACACACAGAGATCCTTCTGTTTGAACCCAATCTTCCACAGGTCTCTAATGAGAGCCACGAACACCATCTACTAATCATCTCATCAGTAATGCAAGTAACCATCTTGACCTCTCATCAAGTGTCTCTCCAGCTCAAACACTGTGTCCTCAGACTGCACAGCCCTGGGTGCCAAGCTGCCATGTCCCACTGAAAGAACCTGGGCATGACAATGCTCCGTACATCTCACAGCCTGCTGAGCACAGCCACACAACAGGAGCCAAAGCAATTCCTTGGCCACAGTAAGGGCTCACAGCCACTTCTGGCCCCGGCCCTGCACACCCCAAACAGCCAGGGATTGCAAAGGCAGGGATCTTGCATCTCACAGAGGACACGTCCTTCGGCTACAGCAACACATTTTCAGGCCCCTAAAACAAAACACTGAGTAAGCAATACAGCAGAAAAGCTACAGCACTGGCCTGGCAACTAAAAAATGGAAACATGACCTTGTTTTAGACCCCCAGGGACATCACACCCTGCTCTGCAGCGCTGTTATCCTGGATGGACCTCAGGCCCATCCTATGCCCCCAGGCCCATCTCCATCCCCATCTCCTGCTGCTGAATGGACCCTGATCCTGGTGCATCCTTTGCCATGCCTGAGACTGTGGACGGACCCTGTTAGAGAACTTTGAAATCAAAATGAAAAGAAAGGAATTCTTCTGTGAAACATCATTACCACCCTGCCAGCGAAGTGTGAATTGCAAGAGCTTCCAAAATAAAAATAAATGTATTTGTATTAGTCCCTTACCCTTGGCATCAAGCCCATACTGCCACTTCTCGTAACATTTACAGAGAAACTGGCATACACAACAGTGCAGCAAACAAAAGGAAATTCTGTGAGAATCAGATCAAAACATACCAAACAGGGCTTGATACCATAAAAGTAAAGAGAAGCTTCACCTGGACAGGCAACTTGTAGCTGTAGTCACTGAGGTTAACAGATCTACTATGGCAGAAGGAAGAAAACAGGCTTCCAAGCACCTGCAAAATAGTATATTTCAGGTTCTCTTTTAAATGAACAGATTTGGAAAGTATTGCTAAAGGGAAAAAAAAGCTCAAAAGATTTAAATATTCCAAATAACAGTGCCAGCACCCCTGGTCCTGCTGTGGCACAGCTCAGCTCCTGCTGGCAGTCCCCCACCTCAGTGGAAGGAGAATTGCTGGGCTTCCAGTGCCACTCTCAGCACAACTGTACTTTCTAAGCAGCAAACGTCTGTACAAGAGAAACCCTCCTATCAGCACTACCAGCTATGCCCACAGCACAGCCAGCACAAGCACGTACACTGCAAAACCTGTGGGTAAACAGTGCACTTCTGGAAAGGCAGAGAGAGTGTTTTCAGAGTAAATACTGCAAGGGTTTTGTGTCCTTTAGGATGTCAGAAAGCCGCTGTGATCCACTGCTCATCTTCCCCACTTACCGCCCGCTCAGCTAAGGCGCCTCTGGAGCTCACAGGGATCACAACCACATCTCACAAGCCTGTTTTCCTCCCTGTGAGAATGGGAGGAACTTGTCCTCTTACAGCAGTCCAGCTCCTTGGTGTGCTACCCTCCCTAATGTTAGCTTACAGACATTAAAATACCAACCAGCTCCAGAGCAGGAAATGAAGCCAGAGGAACCAATTTCTAAACCTCACCACTGGGATTACAGCTGCTACCCCATGAAGGTAAGTAGAGAGAAATGGGGGAGTTCCTCACTGCCCAACTGAATCCCAGAAATCTTTACAAAGGCATGAGAGACTGAGGAAACACACATGCTAAAGCATTAAGGCAGAAGACCATCTCCATCCCAAATTATTAATTTTCAGAAACAGAGCCACCCTCCAAGACCTCGAGGGTACCTTCTCTTATGCAACTCCACCTGCAGCTGATGGAAAAGAACGTTGTTTGATGAAGGTGCCATGACTCTGAGACTGAGACTTTAATTTAAAGAGCCCACTCCTGAAAGGTGTCCCATTCTCAGCTTTTGAGTTGAGAGAAAGCAGGAGGAGGCAAGCGAAAAGACTGAAGCTTTCTTTGCTTAACCACCTATACAAGTACTTTTTCAAAACATGCAGAATTACAGCAAGTTATGTTTGAATTAAGGAGCCTGTGGGGAGAAGTTCTCAGTCACAGAGGAAAGAAAAGCTAGGAAAAATACTACAAAGAAAATTAGTTTATTTAAAGCCTGAAGAACAACAGAACTTGGATGGAGAGTTTTGATCCAATCCTGTATAAAGCATACTCAAGCAAAACACCTGTCCAGAGGAAAACCTCATGCAGCACACAACTGCTACTTGCAGACTGAGCAGGAGGGCTTCATCAGCTGAAAAAGGATCCCACTCAGGTTAAAGGCCAGCAGATGTCAGTGCCCAAAGGCTGGCATGCAGCATGGAGGAAACACAGATCCACACTGCTGGTTATGTGCTTGGACCCACAAGCCAGACAGCTCCAACATCCTCACTCCTTTCCATGGGGATGAAAGGCACACAGGGGAAATCAGAAGCCCAGAACCTAGGTACCCTTGACACCACAGGTGCTTGCAGGAGCCTCTTTTTTCTCTATCTGCACTGGGACAGTATTTCAGATCTGATTTACTGTCTAGACACAGCATACTATCTGTGAAGAAGACTGAGAGCAGCAGAGTGTGGAAAACAGATTGGCACAATCTTTTTCTCTCTTTAAGAACAGTACTGTGTGCAGTCCACATCAACATCCTCACAAAAATGCTTGATCTGTCCTGCACTTCAGAAGCTGGCTGCTGAAAACAATCCAGAATACAATTAAAACATGGATTCTGTTAACTTTCATTTCCCTCTGCAATTTTATAATCGTCTCATCCATCAATTTTGAAAGAACATTAATAGTGGCATCAGCTGGCTCTCCACCTCCTCTGCTGAGCCAGCTTTTTCCAAGCCCTGTCCCTGCCTCTCAGCATCTGACCACAGATGCTGTGAGGAAGAGGAGAGGAGGGATGCAAACCAGGGGTGGAGAGAGGCCAGCAGGGTACACCTAACATGAGGGCCACTCCACAGAGGAGCTGCTTCCTTCCCAGGGGAGCTATGGCAACCTACAGTGCCTGAAGGTCTGCCTAAACATGCTTCTTCAAAAGAAAACTACACACACAAAACAGAGAGAGCAAGGTTCTATCAGGATTAACTGAAGGCTATCCAAGCTCAGACCAAATCCTAGGCACACAGGCTCACCACCACCTTCCAAGCTGGAGATGCCTAGGCCAGTGGTGTGCAGCCCACTTTGCTGTTTAGTTTTCCCCCCACTTCTGAAAGATGTGTAGATTTCTCCACTGATACAAACCATTTCCAGTAACCTTCCACAGGCTTGACAGAGTGCCTGAAACCCCAAGAACTTTCAGGTAAGAGCTGAAGATCAGTCCCATGTTCCTATTAACTGTCTCTCCTCAAATACATGAAGTTCAGTAATCAAATACTGGCTCTTAGACTTATACACAGTGGCAATGCAAGGAGAAAAACCACTTGGTGCCAGTTTTTACCATCTGGCTTATTAATTATTTTGTAAATGTGTACAATCCTTCGAGTCATCTGAAACTTTTAAAGACACTCTGACATTATTTTATGAATCTAGTTTGACATGGTTTATAGTGATCACGGCCACGATTTATATCACAAACTCCCAAGAACACAAGTCTGACTTTTAAATTATTATCGTCCTAACTGTTTCACTGCAGGTCAGCCTGGTCTGTTCCAAGACCAGATTTTGTTGGCAAGCATATTTTCTTTGCTGGTGCACCCACTTTTCCTCATCTAGTTAGATGAAACAAAAAATCCTAAAGTACATGAAGAAAGCCAATTGTCATGCTCATCTGAACACAATCAGAAATTGTCCACTTCATCCTTTCTTGCTGCTGCTGCATGAGGTTGGTATTAACCACCCTCCTTCCTTGAATAAAGATGTAGGAAGAGACTCACAGTAAATTGGTCAGAAGACAGACATGCAGACATCTAATGACTTGCTGGAACAACAGACATCACTTTTCTGGAATGTGGCCAAGTTCACCAACTTGCATTTCAGCTGGAAGCTCAGCCTCTAAAATCTGCATACTCTTTCTTGCAGTATCATGTTGCTATTAATTTCCAGAAAATAAAAAAACCAGGAGCAACTAGTGTTCCTCACTGATGTAATTTCAGTATAATATTCAACCTCGTAGAAGGTAGGTGAGATCAAGCAAGACTGCATACAACAAAACACTGAGGAACAGGGCAGAACACAGCATATTCTTTAGATATAAGTTATAAATAGAGTTGACCTAAAGCAGCTACTTCCCCACTGCTTGATCTCAAAGGATCCCATAGTAATGTCTCTGGTCTAAAAGTAAGAAAGATTAATCCTTTAAAATGCTTCAAAGCTTTTGGGCTGGCCTTCACCTAGAGCTTAAACAAGGAAAAATTACAGATCTACACTGGAATCAAGACATAACCCTACCAGGCTATCTGGGACCTCTGGAAAAAATGCTATGTGGCACCAGAAACAGCAGGTTAAAGTGATGTTACCCAAAAACATGGAGAGAAGCAGATGGCATTTGTCAGGGGAACACAGAAACAGAGTGGGAAAGGCAGGAGGACTGGGGAGAGTGAGTTAAAGGGGATGAGTAGGTGCCACATAGTAAAGAGCACAACAGACACAGGCAAGCCAGAGAGCACTGGGAAGCACCAGATCTCTGCCTACCCCATCCTTAACTGGGATCTGAGGGTATCCAGGCTCCAGGCTGCAAAGCACCAGTACAGCACCAGATGACCTGCTGAGCACCCCATCCCACTCTAGCCACTGACCACCATCCACAGCCAAACAGTGCTTCCTCAGCAGGCCCTCATCTCATGGGTTAGACATTAATGCTACATCCCAAGGGTCTGTGCTCTCTGGATGACTCAGGCCACTGCAGATTCATATGACAAGGCCTAATTTTTATTTATCTCCTGCTTTTCCCTTGGTACAGTTATAAAATTACATTTAAACCTAGATATGTTACTTTTTTAATACACAGACTGCAAACTTGATCACTTCAAAATTAGGAGGTATCATAATGCAGACTGCCCATACAACCCTAACCCAGCCTCTGTATGTATCTGTACTGACTCTGTTTCCAATTCAGTGATCACAAACCATCTGAGCTCTGGAAATCAACTGCTTTCAAAAACAGGCAGTAAGGTTGTGTGATAAAAGCAACAGCTCTCCCTCAAACCCTGCCTCACTCAGTGAAGGTCAGAAAAATCAGTGAACAAAGCAATGCAGGAAGAAAGAGAGACAACCACCTTGCTCGAGGAAGTTGGACATACGAGCTGCAGGCAAGAATTACCTCCTTCTTGGGTCCCCATTCAACCTTTTAAGATGCTCAGCAAGTCTCTGAAACTAGTTTTCTCTTCTGGTGACCCCTAACAGGGCAGTTCCACCCTCAAGTCAAGGCATTTAGGGCTAAGCTACAGACACCAGCAGCTGAGGTCAGCTGTCCTTGTGATTCCAGCAGATGAACTGCTACATCATGCCAGGTGCTCTGGGATGAGTGGAAAATAAAATCATACCCAAGTACCTCTTTAACACAGCCAAAACTGAAGGTGTTTCAATCACCTGAAATTGATTTGCTCTTTGACTTCATTCCTCAATAAAAACAAAGACAGTACCTGTACCTGAGATGCTGCAAGAATAACTTCCTCACCTGAGAAAGCCCCCAGGAAGGAATTAGAAACTGTTCAGTTCAAGGTCTGGGTAGGGTGTAAAATAAACAGATGTAGAAACACATGCAGAAAGTAAATGTGGGGAAGAGAAAATGAATTATGCAGCAATTACCTATCCAGTGAAAAAGGAACTCTGTGAAAGGGAAAAAATGATGCAATTACAGAATTAAAGATTGTATCATAATGCAGATGCAAAGGGGAGTTCTGCAACATTAGCCCTGAAACTTCACTGCTTTTGTCCGCCTGATTTTGTAACCTCATTGTTCTCCTGATGTCATTATTTTGTAAGCAACTGAAATGCAACACAATTATGTGATCATGTTTGTATCTTTTCACCATTAATAACATGTGGAACAACCGGCAGCCTCTGCTCCCAACATGATGGATGCCTCCAGCAGATGGCTGTGAACAACTCCCTTTCTTCCACCTTCATCTGAGGTACAGAGCAGGGAGAGGAAAAGGAGAGGCTTTATACTTCAATTCCATGCACAAACATTTGGGGAATTTAGGGTTGTTTCAGAGGAGGAAACCAAGACCAATATCAATCAACTACTCTGAAACAGATTGTCACAAATCAGATTTTACGAACAGAGGCGCTGAGCAGCTGATGTGCTTCGCCCAAGGTCAGCAGGAAACCTCCCAAGGCCTGGATCCCAAATGACCCCACTAAGAACCTTCTGCCCAAGCTACTGAATCCCTCCTACCTCCACATTAAAACTTGTTTAAGTGTAATCACTGCTCCTAACTGCAGGTCAGGGAAGAAGCCCATCATCTCCAGGCTGTATTTCTGTGTTTGTTGGTAGATGCAGTAAATGAACAGCTTCAGGGAGAGTGCCATATAAAATACAACTGGCAAGCAAACATTATAGTTGTATGTGTTCATACTGGATGGTAATTGTAATAGTGGGTCTTTTAAGTAAATTACCCTGCACACCTCCGACTTCAGGCCAATTGCCAACATGTTTCTCAGTGTCTGGGTCACCCTGCTTTGTGAGGGAAAGCAGCTGCAAAAGCAACAACCTAACTTGGTTTATTTGCAGATGGCATTAGCTGGCAGTGTGTTTGACAGCACGTTCCCTATGCATGCTTCATGCTTTATAAGAAGTGTTATTTGCCTTTATACGTCCCCATTTGCAAACACACACCCAAAAACACACTTGAAATACTTTAAAGTAGTATTTTCACCTTGTCTGTGGGGTGCTGGCAACTACTAGCACGAGCTTTACACGATCTTGTGTACCTAACAAAGCAAGTTCCACTTCTATCCTTCCCCATCCTCTGAGAGCAGAGCTTGCAAAACCTGGAGCTATCAAGTCCCTGAGGTGCAGTCAGTCAGAGCCTGCAGTGTCCCAGGCACTTGGGTCACACCAGCTCTTCTCAGTGCACATCTTTTGGAAAAGCTCCACCATGGAAAAGTTCACTGTGGTGATGGAAACATTGCAATCCTTCCCTCTTGGCATGCAACCTGCTCAGTTCAGTTCAGAGAAAGCACTGCACCATCCCTAAATGTATACAGTTAGTACAACACATTTGATGAGAACAGGCAAAGATGATACCACAGCCATGTTCTACCCCACATCTGTCTGCTTCAGCATTTCTGACACAGAAACTTGGGTGGGCTGCACTGCACCTTCAGAGGGGGGATCTGCAATGTCTTGTCCATTCTTACATACCACAGTCATCTACCATGCCGAGCTACCTGTGGTCAGAGATGGTGTTCATGAAGAGGAAAAGAAGGGAATTAAGAGATGTTCGGCTTCACTAAGTGACATATCCCTAAAAGTGTAGAGAATTACACTTGGATGCCAGAGATGTCAGGCAGAGTTTTTATGTGGGGAAAGGGAATAGCTTTTTGCCTCACTGGCATGACTTGGTGCTCCACATCCTCTGTAAGCCACGATGGGGAGCCAGCTGTGTAGTTCCTCCCATCACCTCACCTTGACAGATGCATCTTGTTTCACCTAGATCTATATGGGTGTTTGAGATTTGCCTTAGCCTTCTAAGGTGTCACATAATATTTTGACACTGGAGCCTGACACTGTTGATCTCTGCAGGGCCATGCTCCATGCCCCAGGACAACAGGTATGCATTGTCTGACAACCAGCAGCAACAAAGAGGGTATCAAAATGCACACTGGATGAGGAATTGTATGTGCATCCCATAAAAGCACAACACCTCTGACACTCCTGTTTCTACTGTCAGTGCCTATCTTTTCATTCAGTCCAAGTCTGGAAGAAATGTGCTCACCACATCCAGCACACCTATACTGGCTAGCACAGACACAGCCTGGGTGAGGGTAAGTCTGCTTTTCTTAGTACAGTGGGGTCCAAATTTCAGAGGCAGACCCCTCAAGCACACATGCCAAACCAGCTGCATCTCTACTGGATGCTTAGCATGTCCCTGACATGTCACAGCACCCCCTCAGCCCAAGTGCACACCTACCTAAAGTAACTCTGGGGGAGAAGGCTGTGTGGGAATCCAAGACTGTAATCACTCCCAGAACCTACTCTGGGAGAAACATAGAGCACTGAATGTTACCAGTGTCAAATTACCGCTGAATTCAACAGGATGGCACTGGTGAACGCCCAGATGATCACACTGCCATTGCACAGGTGTGAGTCTGCCCATGCACACACACCTCTGCTAAGTCCTGCCCAGGGTGCACATTCCCATCTGCTCCAATGCTCACCTCTGTTCAGCCCAAGCTGTCCTGGAGGTCAGAGAAAGCAGGCTTGTCCAAGCTATGGCTGTCAGCCCACAAGCCTTCCTAAATCTCAGATGCCTTTAGCTTGACAAACCAAAGGGCAGCCATGCTGCAAGGAAGAGTAACAAATGGCACTCATCTATGGGACATCTGTGTCCTCTCCACTCCCACCCCTGCAGCTCCCTTCAATGCTACATCACACCCACCCCTGTCCTAGACACCACACACCCCCTGCAAATTGGCCAGGGTACAGAACTGCTGTGTGTTTGACCACCACACATGAAATGCCTGGGCAGCTGCTACCAGGCAGAATAGAGAGTAGCTGTAAGCAGTCTAGTTTTCATCAGAGAAAGCACTGCTTCAAAGATTTCCCAGCCACCCACTACTCTTAAGAAACACAAGTGGGAAATGAGTGATCATCCAGACTGCCAACCATTGGTGCAATCCGGTTGGAACTGGACAAACAGGAGACAAACAGTGCTCATTTCCTGAGGAAACTAAGTTAAATTGAAACAAAATAAAACCAGATGAAAACTCTGATGTTTGATTAGTGGTGTTTCCATGTTCTATTACATCTGAGGAAACAACGCCTTGCTCAATCCAGCCTGTGAGCTGCATAGCACACAATGCAGTTCAGCTCTGTAACTACCCAGATGTTACACATCTGGAGCAGGAAGGGGCAAATTTCAAACTTATTTACATTTCGGGGTTGCTGTGAAGGGGTAATTTCTGCAGCACAAAAACAGACAGGGCAAGGGGATTTGCATGTGAAAGGGGTGAAATGCTTTGTCAGGGCTGAAGGGCTATCACTCAGAGCTCAGTGTGAAAGCAGCTGAGGCTCATCTCTCCTCCACAACCCTGGAAATTAACTCATCCCAGGGACTTCAGCACCCTTCTCCTTGCCATCCCCAGTGTCCCTTAACACATGATGTTGGTGCTTGGCCACCACCGGTGCCTTTGAGGCAGGAGGCAGCTCTGCTGCAGTCAGACCAGCAAATGCTGAGCCCCAGACAGTCCAGGACACAGGGAGAGGCTGCACTGATGAGGGCTGGGAGGGTTTCCTCTAAACCCGTTCAGTGTGACAGATAATGCTACAGAGCTCCATCAGTTCCAAGGACTCCTCTGCTCCCTTCGCAGAGCACAGCACAGCAGGAAGAAACAGCAGCAACAAAGCAAGAAGGCAACTCCAGACAGAGTCAGAAACAGCTGTGGAATTTCTCTGAAGAGCTGCTTTCTGTAGAGGGGAGGAAAGCCCAGCCTTCCATCTGACTTCCAGCCCACCCACCCACCGGATAGAGGCAAAGCATAAGAACAGGAGAAAATTTAAGGCATGCCAAGATCCCAGGCTCTAATTTCCCACATGCTCCACAAAAAGAGCACTCACACCCAAAATCTACTGCTTTGAACTCAGCTGAGTAACCACACTCAAGTCAGTGACATTAATTGCCTGAATATCTTCTACTTTATGTATGGAAGGGGGCTGCAGAACTGGCTGACAAACACAGGTATACAAAAGGCAGTGTAAAGACACTCCCCTTAAAAGGCTGGAGCCCTAGGCCAGGTCCCAAAGTCAACAGCCATGTGGTCAGAACCACAAATCACCAGGTCTTCCATAGAGTTATGTCGACTGATCAGGGCATCATCTAGATCCATTCATACCTCTAGACCTGTATTCTCCAGGCCCCATCAACTGACTGAGGTCACAGTCTGAAAAATATTTCACTGACTTAGAAAACTAAATTCTGCTCAAAAGGATGGCTTGAGCATTTAGGAGTATAAGCTTCATTAGCTTCCAGCAAGACTTTAAGCCCCAAGCACAAACTAATGCTCCATAAAACTCCAGCAGAGAAGCACCACTGCTCCTACTCTGCCAGTACTGGTCCCAAGTATGGTCAGCTATTCTGGATGGAACCCAAATACGATATGGCATTTGTTCTCAGCCCCATGCAAGGAAAAACAATGTGCAGCTCACACCCTGGAGAGCTTATGAGAGACAGCCCTGAGCTTAAAATCTCCCTATGCAAGCTTGCTTCCAAGTATCCCTCTAATTTCACTGGGGTAACTCACATGACTGGAGTTAAAACTGTGCTGAAGCCTCTGCTGGACTGCAGCTGATGGAGTTTCTGATCTAGTTCATTGAGGGGTCAAGGTGAGAACTCTGAACTAAAGCCAAGAACAGGTTTGACAAACACATATCCACAGATTTTGGCAAAGCTGAAGGACCAAGGAGTCCCTCAGGGAAGGGTGACCAGCATCCAGAAGCATCTACCTGCTGTTCCCTGAACACTTTGCTAAGCCACGGCAGCTCTTTGGATGAGAGGCTCATTCTGAGTTCTTGCATTTGCATGTATAATTTAAACACCCTATATTAAGGCCAAAATAGTATTTATTGTCTTCCTGGCATTTCTGATCCGGGTATCTCACAACACTGTCCAGTATTCACTCCCAAGAAGACTTCTCAACATGCACTTAAAACTTCCATCAGGTGTGGTCCAACCAACTTTCTTCCCCCCAGAAACGCAGCAAAAAACAGATACCATTTTCATTTGTTTTCACATACCTGGCCAGCTGTCCAAACCCTCTGAGAGACCTCACAGCTTTGAGCCAGTGGCTTGGGCTTTTTAACTGTACTGCCAGCTTGCGCATAGCGGGAATTTTCCACAGAGCCCCGTCCCAACAGCCATGGGCACACCAGTGCCACGGCCAGCAACAGCACAAGGCTCTCCCAGCTTTGCACTCCTCAGCCAGGACTACTTTTACATTTCACCTTCCATGCACCTAGTAAGGAGCTGAAATCCAGTCGCACACTGTCACATAGCCAAGAATGGAGTTTTCAGCAGAAGGGGTTTTTTCCCTAAATTGCTATGGTTGTCATCCCATAGGCTGCTCTACATTAGTGCAGACTCGCTGGACATTTCAAAAAGGCCTGTGGTACAGAAAGGCTGAAAACAGGACCTTCATACTCATCCTAAGATGAAAGGCTACAATTAATTTCCAACAGACGAAATCAGAAAAAAAAAAATCTATGTAAATCTGCATCAAAAACTCTCTAAAACGTACTAGTTGAAAAGAAAAATAAAAAGCAAACAAAAAACAAACCATGGGCCGTATCGATGAGGAGGAGGAAGAGTTTCAGTGAGCACACAAGCACAGAGGAATTACTATGTTTACATTTCAATTAATGGGACCTTATCAAAAGCCTGTTTGCCTTTTTTTTTTTTTTTTTTTTTTTTAAGNTTTTTTTTTTTTTTTGTAAGACACCTATTACACAAACACACACTCTTAATGCCTCCCCGGCTGGTGCACATATCCTAAGTGTATCCACATTTCGGGAGAGGCAGAGCTGCTCCCGGAGAAGTCCCTCCACCGGACGGCGTATCGGAACAAAGCGCTTGGGTGACGGTATCGACAGGGTCCGTAAATCACATTTTTGGCAGTTCGACCTCAGCTGGGAGACGGCATCTAACGCCGTAAGGAACTCCGAGCGCTGCCGCTCCGGAGAGCGGGGACCCTACCTGGGCAAGGGGCTTCTCGCCTCTCCTCCGGGCTGGTTAAACAAATAACTAAAGCCTTTTTCTAAAAGCCCGGCGAGATGTCTGGCACTTAATGACAGCACCCGAGTTACCGCGTATCTGCTCCGCTAACTGCCGGCATAAGGAAGGGAAATCAACCCCCCACCAAAAAAAAACCCAAACCAAAAGCACCACCGAACCTCCCGCTGGAACAAAGGACCCCATCAAACCCCGTCTCTAAGTTATCTGGATTTACTCGCTCGCAAAGCGCACCCTCCCCTCCGAACAGCGCTGGTGCGATGCAGGCGCGACCCCGCCGGGTTTCGAAGTAACCTCGGCG
>VZRX01015791.1:0-44042 GCA_013398075.1 Notiomystis cincta | reverse complement strand
AACATCCTGTTTTTGGAGAGACACACCAGGTGTGGGGGGCACAATTCCTTACGTGCCTCTGTGCACCAAGTCCCTACCCTTCCTTAGGTCATTTTCCACTTTCTTCCTCAGAAAACAAGTGGCAACTGGTGCCTACAGGTACCAGGTCTCCATGGACTCAAGAGAGGAAAATTCATGAGGAAATGGAACCAAATGTCCCTCCAACTCTGCACTGGTCAGCCCTGCTGTGAATGATGCCCACCAGTGAGGCAGGGGGGCTACACAGGTGTAGAAAAAGATCACACACTTGCCGAGATGGATCTCACAGGGCAGTGTGGAAGAGCATTTACACAATGACTCAATGATACTGCTGTTGTTGCTGCTGTGGTTGTATCATTACAGCAGAGTTTAGCCAGCTCAGCTGAGCCCAGGACACCCCATACACCCCCATCCGGGTTAAGCAGACAGCAAAGAATCGAGCGTTTCAGATCCTGCATGCAAATACAAGGTCCTGATCTGGAGGGGCTACTGCAGATTTAGCATCTGACTCCCTCTGCTGAATGGATTACATGCACAGCTCCTGGCAGAAGTGCTACCAGAGAGATGCAGCAGATGAGGGGAACTGGAAAAGGTAATTACTCCCAGGAGGATCCATGGATTGCTGCTGTCATCCCCCAGGCTGCACCTGTTATGAGAAGAGTCTGTAAGTCTCTGGGGAGGAAATCTTGAAAAGTTCATAGCAATAGGCTTGGGAAAAAAAAAATAGAAAGATAAATAGATTTCATCTTCAGTTGCTTCACATGGTTTATTTCGATAAAACTTTTCACTAGGAGATGGATTCGTAAAAGGCAGCAAATTCTTTGGTACTGCCCTTTTCAGTTCCTACCTGAATAAAAACCATCAAAAGGGTTCATCCAGTGCCAGAGGTGTGGAAAGACACAGAGGTGAGGAAAGGACAGCCCTCCACTCTGCCAGGCAAAGGCAGCTGTGCTCTTCTGCCCCTTGCTATTCTCTCACCAATCTGGTTGGGTATGGGGACCTTTTTTTTTCCCCAATCTGGATTCTTCTAACAGTTTTTATAAGCACATCATATGTGACAGTCAGTGAGAGCAGACTGCTATCAGACACACTCACTCAAGTACTGGGGAGGTGGGAACACCTATCATTCACAGGAATAATAGGAGTAATCCCTGCAAATGCTGGAGTAGCAAACAAAGGCAACTGACTCGTGGTTTCTCCATTATGATCACCTAAGAGACCTCTAATATGCAATATGTGTGTAAGACTTCAGTGTCAAACTTTCAGTTCCAGGAACAAGTCACCAAATAATCATAAAACCGAATTTTATGGGAGCTTGTGAGTATTTTTAAAATAATCAGCACATGGGGGATCCATTCCTTTTCATTTCTGAGTCAACACTGGAGGCTTAAATCACATTTCCAATGTTTATTCTGTTATTAAGAATAACAAGAAAGGAACTCTTTTTAGCCCAGTTTCCTAGAGAAACAAAGTTTATATCATCTCATGTCTGTGTATTCTCCTATCTTCCTGTTTTCTTTCATCTGCTTTTGAAACAGTTGGCCAAGCTGTCAGAGGAGAAATCAGAGACAGTAACGTCCCTAATTTTTGTTGTTGTTGTTTATTAAATCATAAATGGCGCAAAGAAATCATCTTTGAGGGAATGGGGGTAAGAAGTTTCTTTGAACCCTCCCCTAGCAAGAGGCAGAGAGAGTTCAGCACTTTTCCATTCAGTCCAGCAGCCAGCAAGCACACATGCATGAGACATCAGTACCTAACCAGACTTCATAATATCGCCTGCTCACATAAAGTCTTTCAGTGGAAAAAAAAGAAGATTTCTATGATCTCAGAGCTCTGGGACTAAGGGGGGAGATTACACTGACCATTAAAATTGCTACTGAGTCAGGGCCTGTCAAACCTCACACCTTGCACAAAAGCTTTGCAGAAGGCTGTTGCCTAAAACTGTGAGACAAAAGTACAGCCCACAGCCCACAGTGATTAAAAAAGCATCTATTGGTGGAAACAGCTTCAAGCCCCACTGATCACAGGTAATTGTCACTTCTCATATTGATACCCTGTGATAAAATTACGATGAACATTTTGGCTCATTGAAATCTGACAGGCTCATACACATTCCCTTGTTCTCTTCCATAAAACTCTGTTTTATTGCATGCTTTAAAAGATTCAGCAGAGTGAGTATTTTTACAGGTCGCTAACCTGAAAACAGGCACGTAAAAAGGACGCATATTTGTGGTAACTCCATTAAATAAATTGCTGTGAAACCCCAGTCTCCCTTGAAAAAGAAAAAACTCTTCTCTAAAGTTAAGAGGAGAGCCTGCACCTTTTGTTAATCTTAAAGGCTTCAAGCAGAAGAATATGGTAAATGTGCCTACCTTAGGAGAGCAACAAATTCTCTATTTACCTGTCTGCCATTCAGCCTACTTTTTGTCCTTGGGTTGGGTACAGAAATTTCATCAATAATTTTCTCCTGATAGCAATAGTTTGTAAATGCTTATCTATTAATTATAGCCTTAAAAATAAATCATAGAATCATAGAACCATAGAATGGTTTGGGTTGGAAGAGACCTTAAAGATCATCTTGTTCAAACCCCACCAGCCATGGGTTGGGACACTTTTCACTAGATCAGGTTCTCAGACCCCCATCCAGCCTGGCCTTGAACTCTTCCAGGGTATCCACAGCATCTCTGGGCAACCTGTTACAGTGCCTCAACATCCTCACAGCAAAGAACTTCCTCCTAATTTCCAGTCTAAACTTACTCTTTTTTACTTTGGATCAATTCCCCTTTGTCCTGTAGCTACCTGCTCTTGTAAAAACCCTTCTCCATCTTTCTTGTAGGCCCCCTTCAGGTACTGGAAGGCTAGGTCATCCTGAATCCTTCTCTTTTCCAGGCTGAACAATCCCAACGCTGTCATCCTGCATTGACACGCCAGGTGATTTGACATCAGTAAGTACAAAATGTAGGGAAGTTGCTCCTTCAGTACCAGCTGACTGCCTTTGCTCTCAAAGGGGAGATGTCCCTGGAGGTGATTCAGAGCAGAAGTCCATCCTCTGAGTCACCTTCTTTCTGCCTGAGCTAATCTCCCTCCTCAGATAAGATAGGGGGGAAAGCTTCCAGCGCTGAAGTGTAATGCCCAGAGATAGGCAGTGCAAAGAGCCCCCTGAGGCTCCCAGTTTGGGGACCACCTGAGTCTGCCGACACATCCCTTTTGTTCCCTCGAAGTGGTGGCCCAGACCAGTGTCGGTGAGTCACCTCGGAGGACCACAACCGCTGTGTGCCACCAGCCGGGGCCCCACGTGTGCGGCTGTGCCTGGGGGGTACCCTCGGCACAGCGCGGCGGAGGTGCAAGGCGAGCGCTGCAGAGCCTCCTGTCCATCTCCCCTCTCAAAGCACGGTCAGTATCCGCCGGGCACTCAGGGCTGGCTCCTGCTGCATTTTGAACATTTACTGCCTGTACAGAGAGCTGGATAAACACACCAGGGGTGCCACCGCAGCAGTTGCTCTCTGTACAGTCCTGGATATTGTCACTGCTGCTGCAGCTGTCACGAAATGAAAGGGAGGGGCTGTTTATAAGCTCTGGCAATTATTTCCAGAGCTGCACTTTTCTCTCCTCTTATCCCATCACAAGGCAATATTTAGTAAAATACAGTTATACAAATCAAATCTTTCTTTTTTACTGTACTGAGTCATGCCTGTATCTTCTTAATAATTAATAGTTCACTGTAATATTAAAAAAAAAGAGAAAACATATATCTGAAAAATATTTTCACGTTAGTAAATTTCGATTACAAAGCCCGATTATTTTAAAAACCCCAACTCTGCCCTTATCCAAAGCAGCACTGAATTCGTTGCTGGGTACTAACTATATTGGAAGTCTATTATTTGGACAGCCCCTCAATCATCCATGTTAATTCGTTCTCCTCTGAAGTAGATGAGTTTTAAGAGAATTACAGTCCTCATATACAAACAGCACCACAAATAAATGGCATGAAGATATTTCATCATAATTTACTAAGTGCAACAACTACTTCACTGTTCAGGACTTGCATACGAAAGCATCATGATAGCCCTCTGGCACCAGCTCTACAGAGTAAACACAGGTAGTCCTATTGCTGACAAAAAGCTCCATTAAAAAGAAAATTGAGGTTGCAAACATAAGCATTTAAAATTAGAAAACACTCAAATTAAGGCTGGCTGTGCAAGTCCTTCCTGACATAATAACACACTTCCATTACATGAGTGCATGCTGCTTTTCAGAGCATTCTGGGCTTCCCTTCAGTTGCGTGGGATCTCAGAAGCATCCTGCTCCCCAGTGCCAGCCTCCTCTGTCATCTTCCCCTGTGCCACCACACAAGTTCCATGTCCCAGGCTCCCTGTTCCCTCATTCCTGGTCTCCAGCCCTGATAGGCCACTTTCTGCTCTTCAGCACCATCTCCCCCATTTTCCTTGACCACCTGTTACCCACATTTCATCCCAGCAGTTTCCAGCCTCAGTTTCTAACCCAACTCCCAGACCAGGTTTCTTACAGTGAGTATCTTCTCCACTCCAAGTCCCCAGCTCCAGTCTTTCACTTGCAGGCTGCTTTAGTCCACCTGTTTATGCCAATTCCACAAAAAAAGAGCAGGTCCCTTCCTCCATCGCTTGGGATCCAGGAGATCATTGGCACAGAGCACAAGTCTCCCTGGCTGTTCCAGGAGGCACCAAGAAGAGCATTGCCAGAAACCTCCCACTCAGTCCCTGCAGCCACAGACAGACCAGAGCACAAGTCACCACAGACTGAAACATCAAAGAATCAGCAGCCACACTTAGAAGCCTCTGCCAGGTGCACGCAAACTGCAATTTTCCAAGGATTTATAATTTAGCTGAATCTCACTATTTTTCACAGGAGCCAGAGTTGAGTTACACCACTTTTTTTTTGCTCTTGCATTTTGGAAGGGGAATCACAACCAGGCAGTGATTAATGTTATGTAGAAAATCTAGTTTCATGCATTCAGTGGTGTTATGTCTTTCATAGGAAAAAATGTCATAGAAAGAGCTGAACAGCCAGAAATATCCTTCCAGAATCAGACTGAGGTATTCATCTGGCACAGAAAATGTTAACCCAAAAGATTAAGGTTTCAACAAGCTACAGAATAGAGGGGGGGAAAAAAAAAAGTGGTGCAATTCAACTCTGACATTAATTAAAGCAAACTGAGTAGATGGAAGGTTATTTTCTCTAGCCTAGCAGAAGTACCAGATATATTATCCTTAGGGTAGTAAGAGTCCACAGTTCACATTACAAGCCTTGAGAAGATGAAATTGCACTGTATAAACACTCTAAATATAGTCCATTAGGACCAAACAGTAACCAGGTTCAGGGTGCTTTACACCCTATGATTGGTGTTATAAACCCTATGGGTTCCCCAAGCAGAACACCCAGCCCCTGTCCAACAAAGTCCAGCAATCATCAAGACGTGTCTGCCATCGTGTACTTTAGCAGAGAAAATAAAGTGAGATATGAAAGTCTCTATGCAGACTTGTTTTCATAACTTGTTTACACCACATTTCCAAGCCACTGGCTGGTCTTTCCACCTCTTACCTGCAGGAGAAGCTACTCTGAAGCATCCTCAGCTGAGTAATTTTACTCACACAGTGTTAACAGAATGAGAACCAAGGCCTGGAATTTCAGAGTCAAATCTGAAGCACACATGGAGAAACAAGCATGCTGGGATATTTATGTGCTGGGTGCTAGCATGGCAGTGACTGCACTTCATCCTGACACTTCCTGAAAATTACATCATTTATAATTAACATTACAGCTGCAGATTCTCCACCATTTACAATTAATTAAGTAGCAGAGCTCTTTAGGAAATCCCACAGATTTCCTGGGATAGACAGTATGGCTAGTTAAGTACATGAATATATGAAGTTATTTATTTATTTGTTTGTTTGTTTATTGGGGCTTCTGAAAATGAAAGCATCCTGTCTGTGCCTTGGAGAGGGGGATAACATGGCTGGTACTCAAGAAATACATCAAAAACAATGCTGTCCCTGCCAGAGGTGCCTGGTCAAACTACACTGGTTGGTGATATCCTTGCACAGCAGTCTCTCATTCAGGGCTTCATCCTGCAGTCCTTGCACCCCTGGAAGCAGCTTGGAGAATTTTAGTGGTGTCTAATTTGAAATTTATTTATACAAGCAAATTTCTTCAGGACATACCACCACACCAGGGACATTCAAACCTGTGTCAGTGTGTCCAGAGTCTGGGGGACTACAGTTGCTGCTGAATGTCCACATGGGCTCTCTGCCTCCTGCCCTGTCAGATTCTGAGGGAATTTCTGCAGTGGCAGAGCTCCAAACAGTCTTTTCCCAGCCTCACTAAGTTAGTAGGTGTTTTTCCAAACAACCTGCTTATGGTGTGGGACAATAAGCTTCTTATTAAGTTCATAGATCAGTCTCATTAGCACTCACTCTTCTAGAGCCCCAGTCAAGCGTGTTCATGTTTTCTAGCACAGCACCACTTGTATCTCCTGTAAGATTGCTGCCAGAAAATAAGTGCAGAGTTCCCAGTTCAGACCTATGGGCTGTAAGGCTTGCTTAAATCCATGTCTAATGTCAGTCCTGTAATATGGCAGCTCTTACACATAACTCTGATTTTAAAGTAGGTCTTTAGAATCTCATTTTCATATCTTCCTTAAAGGAGTATGTACCTCCTTAGAGGTGTGGCTGAAGGGCAAAAAACTGCTTTAGTCTCATTTCTGAAGTTGAATGGGATTTACACCCTTAAAGCTTTTGAAAAATTTACTGTGTCACTGTTTGGGCTGAATAAAAATTACCTGTGAGAAAGGTTTTTCTTTTCAACACTTTTTTAGCCTTGGAAAAGGCCTCCCCTTATTCAGGAAAAGAATTAAAAGGATTAAAGGTTGGCTTTCAACTTTGCAACTTTCGCAATTTTTTCCCATTCTCTGAAGAAGCCGCTGGGTGCAGGTGGGTGTGACTTTCAGGGCTGTAAGCCTTGCAGGGCCATTAAAGTCCTATTAAAGTGAGTGGTGGAGTTTCCTTGAGTACAACAGGATTTGGAGGTCCCATACAGAAGCTGCTGTAGATCTGTGAGAGCTGAAATCCCTGCCCACCTCTCTGCAAGGAGTGAGCACGGCACCTGCAAGGAAGGACTAAATTACATCTCTCTTTTTTGCAAGAAGAGTTTGCCTGATTCTCACTTCCTTCAATCCCAGTATCTATATTTCAGCATTAATAATGGACCAACCTGGAAAAGGAGCTCATGGAAGCTGCCAGGTTTCCACCAGGGAGACTTGAGGTTGGCTGCCCAAGGCAGAAAGGAGCTTTGGAGAGTGCTTTGTTTAAAGTTGAAGCGTTAAAAACTGTTTTGCATATTCATCATCCTCAAAGAGAAGTGCTTGGCTGCCCTCCATGGAGGGAGGGGAATGTGCAGCAATGGGACCCTCAGCAGCTGCCAGCAAAAAATAATCCAGAAGAACCATGAATAAATAAAGTACACTTTGCTAGTCCTAATATTACATGGCTTTCTTCATGCTCTCCCTCGAACATTGCAATTCCCTTCCAACTATTTCTGGTTTTAGTTTTTATCATGGGTTGTTCTCTTCCTGTCTCTCTTCCTTTAAAACCTAAACTGCTGTTTTCAGTTTACCTGCAAGATTTCCCCCTCCATTTCTTAATTTCCTACTGATTTCTCTCTTTCATCTTCTTTTAAAACCATTCTGACTCCACAATACTTTGCAGACCTCCAAGCCTCTTTTATCTTGTTCTTTTCTCTGCTAATGTTTCATTTCATCATCATCTTCACAACTTTAACAAAGATTTGCCTATGTGTGGCAGAACTCAGTTCCATTTTAAAGTCAGAAGTGCTTTCTCTGAATGTGTTTTTACATCAGTGGTGCTAGTGACAGATGAGAAAACACAGATTATCTACTGCACTATATCAGAAGTGGAAAAATCGAGTGGTCTGCAGGCTCTGAACTCAGGATCAGCATCTTTCAGGCAATGCCTGAAGGGAATCATGAGAGAGACCAACTTCAGCAAACCCTTCTCTTGCTTTCCTGCCTGTCATGGCTGCCTTAGGCAAATTGGGCTACTCTCTACAGGACACACATTGGCCCAAATAGTTTCAATCTTGTTCATTGTGGCTTTATCAAAGTTAGATCAGGAAGCATAGTTCTCAATCCTAGGATTTTATTTCATTCTTTCCACCTCATGGCCCATTAATTCCTTCCCTGCTATGAAGTGTATTCTTCTGCCTGAACTCCTTAACCACCTTCCTCATCCTTGCCACGTTATAAATAACAACATCCTGCTCCATCCAGATCCAGATGCAGATCCAGCCCCAACCAGCTTGTTCTATCGTTTAATTTATGAGGAAAACTTCTCTGATGTACAGTGGTGGCTCCAGGAGACTTCCAGAGGAAGGCTTTTGGCAGAAGTGCTCGACTGACCAAGGAGAACCAAGCTACAAATCTGAGGTGAGGAGGAGCCCGCCTCAGTCCTGCTTCTCTCGCTGCAGCCAATCCTTGCCTCACACTGAATTACTTCTGAGCTCTGGAAAAAGCTGCAGTTGCAGGTTGCTGCTTGCCAGAGCCTAGTGCCAGAGTCCTACCTGTCCAGACATCCCATATAACAAGAAAGTGCTGATGGCAGCATGACAAACCTCTCTTTGGAGCTGATGCTATGTAGTCATGTCTGCAGCTGAAGCCCCATCACAGCCTCGCCAGCGGGTTGGTTCCTGCGAATGCTGTGTTTTAAGGCAGAGGGGGTGCAGTGGTGTTGCCACAGCACGAAAAATGGCATTTAAAATAGTGAATATTTACAGAGCAATGTTATTCTGACTGTCTGTGAGGTGTGATCTTTTTCTGCTGAGTACATGGTAGGGCACCATCTCATTTCATCCTGCCACCTGTAAGCTTAAGCAAGAAAAGTGTGCTATGGCATAGGGCTCTGCATATGGACTCACCAGCATTTTCCAGGGATCTCTCACGTGCTGCTAACTACTTCTGGGATGTAGGGGTTGGGTTTTTTTTATGGAGTAGTATCAGAGGGAGAGTCTCCGTTTATGGCCCTAGTGATAAGAGCCATAGCTGCTACTTGTCCACAAAGGTTTCTGCATGCTTATCAAGATCAATAAACAGCAGCAGTCACCCCCCAGTGATGCACCCTCACCTGCAGTGCTTGTTCTGGATGTGGAAGCTGACAAATCTCTGTTTATCTACCGATGACTTAACTACCCTTATCCCAAGTGCACCTCTTTCAGGAAACATCCAGCAGCCTCCTCACACTGGCCAGAGATTTAATTGCACTAAACCTTCATCTTTTTGTGTTGCAATACTGTAGCAGCTACAGATTGTTTTATATAAAAAAAAAAAAAAAACAAAACCAAACAAACAAAACCAGAAACAAACACACAGATTAAATCCCAAACAAACCAACCCCACCATGAAAGTACAACAAACCCTAACCTGTTTCATCACCATTGTCTTCTCCAGATAATGTCCTAGCAGTCTCAGTTAGGCTTGCCTGTGACCACAAAGAGGTGTTTCACTCCTGAATCATCCTCAACATCTCTCCTGGCTTCTTCCCTCCGGGAACTCTGTGATAGCCTGGGATGTGGCTGTCAGGAGCTGATAGCAATCATGGTCTTTGCCTCCGCATCCTCTTCCTCCTGTGAGAGTCATCAGGATTCACTCCCAGTCCTTTGTGTCTTTACTTGGGTGTCATTTGACTGTATTCATGTTCCTTGTCTTTGTGCTCTGGACCTTTGATGGCCTAGGCCTTTGTTTGTCCCCTGTTCTAACTAGTCCTTTGTTTGAGGAGCTGTGTGCAGGGGAAGGGGAGGGGAGGACAGGGGCTTGTGATGGTGACAACCGCTAAACTGAGGATTTTCTCTGTCCTTAGAAGGACAAAGCAGCAAAAACAAAATTCCCCATTGCCATACTTTGCTCTTTCCCGTTTCTCATCTGCCCTCCATCTGGGAGCTCCCGGCCCACAGCAGCTGGTTGTGGACCAGAATGGGTGGTTTTCTCCGAAACTGAAGCCCACCTACATTGGTGGACAACCATCATAACAGAAATGTCACCAAAGGAGAAAATTTTGGATGAAAGGGAAAAAAACCAAGCCAGCATTGTATCCCACACAGAAAAGTGCAGAGTAAGCAATTGCTGCCCTATAAAGCTTGTTTAAACACCCGCAGTTTTGAGGGAGCAGTTTGGTACCAGCTTTGGCTTGCACAGTAGAATTGCAGGCCAATGCACATTCATCACTCTAATTTTATACAGCTGCATTATTTTCACAGTTTATGGTGGCACCATCTCATTTATGAAGTACACACTGCAATTACACATATGGCTGTATTATTTTCAGCACTGCAAGTTCAATTAGTAGTTTCACTGAGCTAAGACTGCCAAAACAACAGCAGGAGTATACACCGTATTGCAGCTGTCCAAAATTCATATGTGTTTATGCAATAAATACATAGCAGTTTGTGTGCTTCTATTTGGGTCACTGGTTGTAAAATAATACCAGAAACATCAGGTGAAATTCACTTGTCACTGACTCAGTCTCAGTGGCTGTGGCTCCAGCTCTTCATTTACACCCAGGATAATTATGGCATGATCATGTGTAGCAGAAACACTGCTTCTTCCCTGCCCAGAGATGTCCTGAGAAAAAACAGGTCTGTTATTCACAGACCAAGCCTTTAAATACAAATTCCTGTTCATCCCACTTCCCAAGTGGTAGGGTGCTGGAAGCTGGTTTTGGGAAACATTTCTGTCCAAAATACTTTATCTGAATCATTTGCCAGCACCATAAACGATCCTCCCCATTAAGAATCAGTTTCCTAGGGAAAGATGGGCAGGATGGGGAGAAGGAGAAGACTTATGCAAATTTCCTGGGTGATTGTGCTTGCTGAAAAATGTGCCAGTTTGCATGTTGCTGATTTATTCCCAGTGCATTAGTCAGTAGGGAGGGTAAAACCGCAGTGATAACGAGAGGTGCTATCGGGTGCACCAACAGACTGCAAACTCTGCTTTAGTCAACATCAGTGCTGACTTTCCCCAGCATTTGCATACTAGCAAATTTAGCAAAGAGGTGGCTGCTGTTCAAAGTTATGAGAAAGAGCTTGGTTCCTCCCAAGCACTCGTAGCGCTTCTGAAATGCTGACCTGTCATGCAGGCGCTGAGCAAAAGGAAACTCTGAAAATCAGCTCTTCAGTGCTCCAGTTTCAGTATATGCAAACCAGAGAGAATTAAAGCTACCTTCTGGTGCATTCAAGAACTTGTTTATAGTATTCCAAGCTTTCTTCAACCCCTGCATGGAAGGTACCGCTGGGTGCAGTGAAGTTTCCTTCAGCTCCCATGGCTGGTTCTGGTACAATGAGAAGAGGAAGTGGCCTCAAGGCACCATATCCAAATTAACAGATGTTTCTAGCTGTGCTGTCTTCCTCCTTGCTCCACAAGATAATGGATCTCTCCTATCACCATCCCTTACACATGGCCAAATATAAAGAGCAAAATACTTAGAGCAGGAAATGAAGACTTGTTGCGGACTCGACTCGGCAGCCTCTGAGCACGTTTTCTTTCACATCCTGACAGAACCTGGCATAAATCCAGCTTCTGACACACAGGGGAAACTATACCTTTTTTGCTCTACTTTTTTTGGCAGTTGTCATTAATTTGGCTCGCTTTCCCCTGCAGTAATGTTGACAAACACATTGCTCATGGTAGCATTTCAGCAAGCCCGTTCAGGCAATTTATGTTTCAATATTTGCAGGCAGCACTGCACCACTTGGGCAATGGGCTGAGCACAAATTTGTATTTAAAACCTTCCAGGACACACGATCCCCTTTTTATACCTTCAGGTGGAAGTTCCCAGCACAGGATCCTCTAGGCATGTGATCCATGCATGAGACTGGCATTTCACTCTTTCTGTACTGTTGTCATCTTCCCTTCACCTGTCTCCTCCAGCCCTTCAGGACAGTTTTTCTTTCCATCATGTTTTAACATTTGTGTTACCTCATCATGAGCAATTGCCTCATGCCAATTTGATCTTTTTGTAATGGATGTTTTTACTTGAGACAGTGTGGGAACTTGCCCATTATAGACCTTGCACCTGAAAGTTTATGCCCTCAGTTTCACAGTACAAAGAGATGTTTCAATTCGCACATTATGTGGTTTTCTAGGCTTAAATTGTGTGTTTCCTTCCTGTTCTGCTTATTGACTCATTTCCTTAAATCTGACTTGAGCTTGCTATTGAGTTTTAGCCTCAGTACACCAGCAGTGACCATAACACCCCTGATCCAGCAGGAAAAGAGGTGACAGCAGAAGAGGAAAGATTTTCATTACTTCACAAGAGAGCACAAATTATTATTTTCTGATAAGAGACAAGGAGAAACAACAGTGGACAGGACAACCATGGAGCAGCTGATGTATTTCTTTCAGAGGGAACCTTACCTGTCACTCCAGTGTGCAAGCATGTCTTATAAACCCTACAGAAATTCTGATCTGGATTCACAGTTTTCATCAATTCTCTCTTGTAGTTGAACGTGTTTAAAGATCCCTTACAAAAGAAGAACAGAAGCCAAGAGTGCTTTTTCCAGTAGCTGAGAAAATTAAAGAACAACTGCTTTCCTCCTCTACCTTAAAACACATTTGAGGGGGTTTCTGGTATCCACTCTACCTGGATCCCACTGGACATTTTGCTTAATATAAGTTCCTCTACTTTTTTTTTTTTTAGTGGCTAGATTAAACATTTATGATTTTGATCCACCAGAGCACACATTTCAAAGGCAAATGTGTTCTTGCTTTTTTTATTTGCTCCACGAGAAGCCTTTGAGTGTAAATACCAAGGATACAGCAAATGTTCTTGATTCAAAATTGCTTTAAAGCCAGCAGCTGTCTTTATATCTGGTCCATGATTAAATAAAATTTTTGTTTGAATGCTTGCCCCGGCTCTCTTTCATCAAGGTGAGAGACCTGTGTGTGCAATGAAAAACATTGTTATAGGAGTGGCTGGTGTTAGCTGGGCTGTGTCCGAGCCTTCAATGGCTTGAGCACAATTTCCTGCCTGCAAGTGCACCCATTTAGATATCTGACTACATGATCTGCAAGAAAGTGCTGTGGCTCTAGGTTTTTGCCAGCACTTCAGCATAGATCTAATAATAAACTGCAGACACCCTACTTGATACTCACATTTAATTGCACCTGAACTGTCAAAATGCTGCCTTTGATCCCGGGCAAGTTTCAAGCTCTTGCTTGCAGTTAAGGAGGATGTTAGAGGAAGCATCAGGCTGCATTTAGAGTGGAAGTAAAGGATGTCAAAGGACCCAGGTGCTTTCATTCATGCAGAATCTTGGGTAAAGACACTAGGGGAATGAACTGAGACCCTGCCATTGGGACAAAGCTTTAGGAGCCCAGGACTCATACTAGTCATGTAGTCAGGTAGTCAGGCCTTGAAAGTCTTTGGCCTTGGGCAATTATTTTAGCCTCTTTGACTCCCCTAAAGAGATAATGTGATAACACCTCACTTCCCTCAGAGGCCTTAGTGTGAGCTCATTACTTAGTGTCTGTAATATACTTTGTAGATAAAACATGCAATTGACAGCAAAGGCCAAATTATCTTCTCATTTATACCAGCCCAGCTGATATTAAAGTGAATTGGTGTGAAGTACCATGACTGATCTGCCTCTGCAGAGCTCACTGAGAAGGCTCCTTGAGGAAGCTACTCCAACCAGCTCTCTGGCCTCAGCTGGCATAGAAGCCCCATGCTTATTTTATTTTGTTGCTGCTTCTTTTTTAAATTGGCTGCCAAGGACTCAGTACTGCTGGTGATGGGCTTTGGCTTGTGTTGGCTGGATGATCTGCAGGCAGAGGCATCTCCTCGGGTTCTGTGGTGCAGCAGGCATCACTTTGGGGCAGGCAGTGCAAAAGTGACTGGGAGCCACCTGCATCCAACCCAAACCCTGTGGATGAACCAGCACCAGTGTGTAGCAACAAGCCCCAGAGAAGCCCTGTGAGGCTGGGGTCACCTGGACTGGCTGCTGTAGTCATAAGGTAACAGTCCACCCTATAAATGAGGTGCAGAAAGGCAGGTGTGATGGACAGGGTCATCTCTTCAAGGGAAACAAAACAATAGGAGACTCCATCAGCTGGGTGAGGAGGCTTGACTTTTGAGGATGTCCTCTCTCTGTTTTGGGGAGAGTGGCACTGGGTCAGGCAGGGTGAGGGGAAAAAGCCCCCTGCCCCAGCCAGCTGGATCACTCTGCAGGGACCCAGCAGCAGCACACATCCAGGCTCCACCTCTGCTCCTGGGGTACTTTCACTGTAGTGAAAGGCTCAAGAGACAGAGAGAGGAAAAGCTTGTTCTGTGCTAAATTGACATTTGAATTGTGAAATGCTTCTAATAAATTGCATCTCAAGGAAGGGCTTCATCTAATCGGCATTTGGATGAGTCTGACGCTGAATGACATGGTATCCTATAATATACCACATCTGAAATTATTATTATTATTACTGTTATTACTATTATTATTATTATCATTATAATTATTATTATAATCTCAGGGTCTTGGGAATACAACCTAGAAAATATACATCATGGTTTTGTCTAGCCTAGACTGTACTAAAAGAAGATAGAACTTACTGTCCCTTCTGCCTGTTCAGTGAGAAAGGAATGTTCTATACATGTTCTTTTTGGAGGGAGGGGGAACAAAAAACCCCAAAACCAAAACAAAACAGAAATTCATTATACTGGCTCACTGATACATCAGAAAACCAAGGGAGGCACCACTAAGGATCAAAAGCTTGCCACACACCCATCTGTGAACTTACTAGTGGGGTAAAGAACAGTTTCCTCCTCCTCTCCCAACCCCACAGTGCCTGTCTGTCTGGTCCCTGCCTCATGCTGGGAATAAACACATTCCCAGACCCAATGGACACCACAGGGTTTATCAGCTGCCCCAAACCTGGTGTGATGGTCCAGCTCATGGCCCTTTTCCACAGAAGCCTCAAAGAATAAAACACACATACAAGCAAAGGCATGGTACCTATCATACTAAAACATGTCCAGACTCAGGCATCTCCCTGAGTGATATGGATGCACATGACTTTTGGGTTCCATGGACCTGTCCTTTCCGTGTGCCTCCTGGGCCATGTAGCTGCCTTTACACAAGTCACATAACAGAGAAGGAGCAACAGCCAGCACCAGCAACAGCCAACAACAGTATCATTAACTTATAAACCTTGATAAATGGAGGAGCTTTTTATGGCAGGCAAAGTATGTAATAGCAGCCATCTCATGTTTTGTGGTGATAAATGGTATTTTCAATACCAACATTATGGTTTTCCGGAGGTAACTGGTGATAACTGAGGATAAATATGCCTTTCTGTTTGTGGCAGGGAAGGGAGCCCACAGAGCTATTCCTGAAGGGCTGCCCACGTGCCCCCATCCCTCCCACCAGCCCTTTGCACACTGGCCATCAGGATGATAGCAATAATTCACCTCTGGCCCGAGATCCAAGAGCATGAAAGTCACAAGTAACACTGTCATCACCTCATGTGCCTCACCTCCCAAGCACATTGCTTTCTGTGGAGCCAGCATACTGGAAAAAAATCCCCTAGGTAGGTCAGTGAGACAAGGGTTTTCCTTTTCTGATGATTGTGAGAAACTTCTCCTTCAGATAGGCTGGGGTAAGGTGCTCTCTGTAGGCACTTGGTGCTGTTTCCCCAGACTGGCTTTGGTTAAAGGCCCTTAAAGCTCTTGCACTCTTCTCTTGCCCTAAGGGAGAACTAATACCTAAAAGGCTGGTGCTTTATACATCAAAGGATGTCAGGAGTAAAATTAAGCTAGATGTTTTCATAAAAGAGTATCATCTTAAAATCCACTTTGGTGCTGTTGAGTGAAGAAGCTAGGATCTGAAGAGACACTTAAATAAAAGCTCCACTTAAAAAAAAAAAAAGATAAATACAGAATATTTGTACCTTGAGACATTTGTTTTCCCTTTTGAGATCCTTCATGAGCTATGCTGGTGTTCAGCTTCTGACTCATGCGCTTGTTCCCAGGAAATTAAACACCATATCCCCAACTTTTTCTTTACATGAACATAAGATGAGCCTGTAAATGTAAGCTGTCTCCACATTTCTTAGTGAGCATATTGCAGCTCCTACAATTATCTAAATAAAATGCACATAACTGTAAGCTAAATTGCCTCTTACACCATTAACTCGGGTTTTATCTGGCTGTTGTTAGGGACAACCACATGTCACTTATGGAAAGCCAGGGGTTTTGAGATATAAGCACAAGGGATTCATTAGCTCCCCTGCATCTGATCTGACCCATCTTTAAATAACAGGCTGGCTTTTCAAAGGGATGATCCTCATCACTTCCTTAAGTTGCTCAAGCCTCCTTTAAGTGTCTTAGACTGAGCCCATTAACACAGAACTACCCGTGGCTATGGGAAATCATGGTATTTGTGTCCAGCTAAAGGACTAATTTTTTTTTTTCAACTATCAGACCACATATGCTTGTATAACCACAAGAATAATCCAGAAAAAAAAACAAACAGGTTTGACTAAACAGGATGAAAGAGACACCAGAAGGACAAACTTGTTTCAAAATACACATATAATACAAACAATAAATGCATACGTGAGTATACAACAAAGTAAAAATACCCCTAATGCTTGTGGTTCTTTTATCAAACCCAAGAAACACTATAAAGGAAAATATTTTTAAATTTTCCTTTTTGTCCTGGGTCCTGAAAGCAAAACTAGTGGATAGAAAAGAAAAAAAGAAGACAAATTTCACTGAATAACCCCCAAATTAATTCGAAACAACCATGCAAAAAGATTGGCAAATACGAACATGTGGAATTCAACTCCTTCACATTTTCTTCATTTGCAGTAAGTCTTGGCTGTACTATAAACACTGGGAAAAGATTTTTTTTAAACACATCTTTTCAGCCAGTGGTGGCTGCTCAGAGCTAATGTGTATTGTGTTGTTTGCAGCACGGCTGCACCAGGCTGCTTCCTGAGAGACTGGCTTTGCATTGCCTGCAGTGCCCAGCAGGACAGGATATGGCATATTACTGTCAGGATGCACTGGGCTAAGTACAACCAGCCCAAACTGTTCCCAGTTCTCTGAGCCAGCTCCGGCAGAAAACAAAAGCTAATTTAAAGTGCCTTTAAAGTAGCTGCTCCCAGGACTCCATTAGTCATCAGTCTGCTGGGTCTTCCTGAATCCCATAAACAAGCAGGTCATCCACCTCTGATTAGCAACCAAACAGGGTCACCTTGTTCCAATGACCCTGGAAGGAAACCTAGAGAGCAGAGCTCTGAAAAGTGTAGGGATTTACACACAGAAGAAGGACCCATACAGAAAAAGGGCCTTTATAAAAGGCTGTTACGTACATGGGCATCATACAAGCTCTGCCACCACAGGTCTAAGCCCTAAGTTTGTATTTTATACACCAAAACTAATGTGGACTGAAGATATGGACTGCAAAGGCACATAATAAAGTTCTTCTGCATCCTTACAATTTTCACACTCTTTTCTGTATAACTTTTATGCTCATCTGTCCCCTGAAAAAAGCCTCCTTCTAAAACACCCATAACTCAGCAGTTTTGAACAAGCAGGTTCAGCTGAGCAGAGAAATACAACGGTGGGAATCAAGATCTAAACCTGAAACTCACTGAGCTCAGCCTGTAGCAGGGCTTTGATCCAGAAACACCTCTGGTAAATAATTCTTTTCATACTCATGTTGTTTGGGGGGCCAAGAGGGTGCACTCTTTTCTGCCAGGAAACAAAATTCATGGAACCCTCTTTTGAGGAAGGATTTTTCCTATTCTGCACAGTGATGAATAGCCAGTCCTTCTCTTGTACAGCTGCCCTACCTCTTTCTTTGCCTAGGCTTTCTGAAATAGGAATCTTAGTTTAGAATGACATTGGACTGGTTCTTTAAAAATGTCAAACCACTTTATTTCCCATGCAGGTGAAGCAGGTTTTCTGGTGCTTAGGTGTTAATTCAGCTCACAGTTAGTGATGGGCATGTACTTGAACAAAATTCAACTCTTCAAAGCACGGTTAAATAATGCAGCATGTTTCTTGGGGGTCCTGGATACTTCTAGAAGTCCTTCATAGCCTGGAATTGGCTTGGGGGACATTAGACTTCTCAGGAAAATTAATCCACACACACCAGAGGTTTATGTCCAAAAAGGAGACAGAGGAGTCCTGTAACTTTATTCGAATAAAGGGAGAGGCCATGGGGCATTTCCCCCGGGGTCTCTCAAATTTTTGGAAGACACAGCCTCCTTTTTATCCTAATTTCCCGGCCGCATGTCCCTCTCTCTTTCCCCATTGTCTGAGGTACTTGAGAGGTACAGACTTCCCGAAAAACGCCTAACACCTAAGACCCCCTTCTAATGTATATTCCCTCCCTCCTTTTTGTCTATTCCTTGTGTTAATCAGTGGAATTCCGATGGAATCCTTCCCATTGTTTCTTTTATCTCTCAGTGCTAGTGTTGTCTACTAGCAGACTCACAGCTTGTTTGTAAAGACAAGTCCCTCGTTCCTTTCAGACTTCGATTGGAAAGGCAAATTTAGTCCAACATCTTAAACACAACTACTTGCTCCTAAGCTGTGTCTTTAGTTGACATAGAATGGCGTTGTTACAGAGGACAGCAGTGGCAAACCAAGTGGCCACTTCCTCCCGCACCCAAGGCAGAAATCAAGTGTAAGCTGAACCCTGCCAATCACAGCACACCATTAACAGCGGCAATTACAGATAATCACCGCAACTACTAATAAAACATTATCGAGGGTGATGGAATGGGTAATTGCTACCTTTCATTTAAGAAGGTCCAAGACCATGGCAAGATACACTCAAGGAGGATGGCACTGCAATGATCCTCCCTTCCTGATGGCGCCCCTTAGGAGACCCCACAGCTGCAGTTCAGGAAGAGAAGGAGCAAAGGTGTGTCAATCCTCTTCCCTGGAGGCAGCTTCCAGGGCAAGACTGGGAGCACGGCTGCAGTGAAAAGTACCAGCAAAATAACTGCTTCTTCAGCGCTGTGATACCTGAGTGTGACTGAGATGCCCTAAAAATTTCCAGCTTGGTGCTTCCCAGAGCGGCAGGTGAGGATCATGCTTGCAGGCTCTAGCTCAGGCAGGACAGGCTTGTGGCAACTCTGTGGCTTGCCTTGACCCTGAGCACCGATCTTTGGTCTCTATCAAGAAGGAGACCACACATCCTCCCTCAGTCCCCCAGAATACCTGGCTGTTGGCTACAGGGACTGAACACAGAGAGCTGTGGGAATTGAGCAGATCCTCACTTCCAGCCCAGTGCACATTTGCAAAGGCAAAAGTTAGTGCAGTGGGACTGTTGAGCCATGCACCTTCCTGGCTGTGGGTCACCTCTTTACATGGCCATTGGGGGATGTAGGAGAAAGGTATTTTTCCAGCTGACCTTCTGTGTTCAGAGGTTTGCATTTTACCTCACCATCAGACTGATTTCCCACATTCCACATTAAATTAGATATCTGAGCAAGTGGTAACTTGTGTGCAAGGTGACACAGACCAGCAGCAGCAGTAGTTTCCATGCTGAGGAACAGCTCATACACTGCTTATTCTGTCAGAGGAGCTGTGGTGAGATGGACGTTTGTGTCCTCTGCAGAGGAAACAACAGGGGTTGTAACCTGGTGCTCAGGCACTTGTTTAACTGGAGTGCATCTGAAGCATGGGCACCCATGTGCCTTGGGGATTATTGTGAGCCCCTCTGAAACCATTTGGGTAGGCATGGACTGGGCAGCACAGCCCCATTTTGTGGGGACAGCACTGTTTGCTCAGAGTGCAGCAGCAGGAGGCTCATCTGGACAACAGAAAAACTCGGCTTATTTGGCTCATTTTACTATATTCAAGTAAAGGAAAGGAGTCTCAGCAATGCACAGGGTAAGAATAAGATCAATCTTGGTACAAAAGTGAAGTAGAGAGTAAAATTATTGCTCTCCTACACGTCTTCTGACAGTTCACACTGAGCATCAAATCTGGACCTTATCTCAATTCCCAGCACATGCAGCTTTTTTTCCTGGTCACCAAAATATTTGCAGTCACAGGTAAAAGTACCTTTTATTGGTTTTACACTCTCCTTATATTGCTGTAAAAGAAACAGGATTTGAGTCAGTAGCAACTATGTGGTGCTGAGCACAGAGCAAATTCCCAGGCTTTTTATTGGATTTCTCTACCTGGTACTAGGCAAATCCCCCAGGGGGATCAAAATTACTGCAAAGTCCAAGAGGAGCAAAAGTTTCACAATAAATAGCTGGCCCTGATCCAGCAGGCAGCCTGGAAGGCTGCCAGGCTGCCATTCCTCAAGTAAAGATGGTTGGAATCTGCAAGTCAGGTCCCAGCAGTGTGAGCAAATTCAGGGTGATTAGCTGGCAGGGCACTGCAGCACGCACTGGAGTGGGAGGGAAGTCACACAGGTCTGCTGAGCAGGTGGCAGAAGGTCAGGGAGGAAGAGGACACCAGGAAGGGGTGAAGAGAGAGTCTCTATCCAATCAATGCACAGAAAAAAAGCCCCTTGCTGTTACAGAAAGTAGCACGAAGACATATGCAAATACTTCTTTACATGGTCCTGTCTGCCACGTGTGTAAACAGTGACAACCATATCTGGCTTAAACAAGGGCTGGAAAAACACTACCAAAAAAAAAATCCACTCACTTTAAAATTTATCCTATGCTGACAACAGTATGACCAGCAGGTTGAGGGAGGTGATTCTTCCCCTCTACTTTGCTCCTATGAGAACTCACCTGGAGTGCTGAGTCCAGCTCTGGGACCCTCAATATAAGGACAAGGATCTGTTGGACCAAGTCTGGACGAGGGACATGAAGATGACCAGAGGGATGGAGCACCTCTCCTATGTGCAAAGGATGAGAGAGTGGGGGTTGTTCAACCAGGAGAAGAAAAGGCTTTAGGGAGACCTTATAGCACCTTCTGGTACCTAAAGGAGGCCTACAAGAAAGCCACAGAAGGACTTTTTGACAAGGGCATGTAGTGAAAGGTGTCCCTGCCCATGGCAGAGGGTTCGGAACTTGGCAATCTTTAAGGTCCCTTCCAACCCAAACTATTCTTTGAAGATTTGCTCTATAGTTAGAGAGGAAGCACAGAAGAATTTTGCTGGAAATTCTTGGTGGAAATTTTCTGCAATATTTTCTGTGACTTAGACACTGTCCAGTTGCCTCTCCAAGGATGCTTTGTGGAAAAAGTGGTGGCAACCATCCTATGATACAAGCCTCTGAAACCCAAGCAGCATGCATACTCTGAGAGACACAGTCATGCAGAGATTTGAGAGCAGCCATAAATTCCACACCCTGAACATCTGAGGCATTCTACCCACACTGCAAAATGTCCCTGTTAAGAACTTCCCCACTGTGAAGGTGACTTCATGCTGCCAGCAAGGACAGCCTACAAGGGCTATGGTGGAAGCTGCTTCTGCAATGTGCTCCCTTTTATGATGCTGCTTTGGGGCCAATCCAGAAATCCTCACCCTCACCTGCAGGGCACACTAGGAACTACTATGAAATACAAGTTTATCAGTTTTAGAGATATGGACGTCAAGCACGAGCATCTGGAACAAAGGAATTTGAGAATTTCCTATGAACTTCACTGAGATATAAATCTCTTTGATGGACAACCATTTTTGACAAGGCATTTCCTGAAGAGGATGAGGAATCATGGTTAAATTCCTAGAGACTGATGAGCAGTTTGGGGGAATGCAAAAGAAACATTGCAGGCCCGGGCAAGGCAGGCAGCACTGTTTTTTCTGAACAAACATTTTCTGGGCATTGACAGCATGATAGATGTAACTGAAAACACTGGGGATGAGTAGACCAAACATATGGAAGAGCTACTAACATTAGGTTAATGCAAGTTTATATTTCCAGTCTGTATAACTCTGCCATGGATTTAAATCTCAGCAAGCAGCCCTCTCCTCCTAGACAGCTTCAAAAAGTCATCTTACCCACCCTTCACTGCAGCATCTCTGTCTGTGAAAATGAGACTAATGACACTTGTAAAATACCTTGTGACCTCTAGATACAGGGTATCTCCACACCATAGAATTGCTGGGAAATAAACATGGCTTTTCTATCCCACTCACTCGAAGCCTTAGGTCTGGAAAACAAGTTTGCATGTGCAATACCAAAGGGTAGAAAAATCAGGCACACCAAGCTCAATTGTTTTTTTATCCTTCAGCCCAAGGAGCCACAGGGTATGCATGACCCAGGGTTTTATAGCTCAGGGGGTCATGACTGGGAAGAAGAGTAGAGTCTTATGCTCCCCTTAGATCTGCTGGAAATCACCCCTGCCCAAACCAGGCAGAGCTTTAGCCTCATCTGTGGCTCACGTTGATGAGCCACACAGTGAGATATCCAGGAGGAACAACCAGGGCTACAGGGCAGCAGCCTCTTCTGGGGCTCCTTCCATCCATCCTCAGCCAGAAAACATGCAGGAGCAAAGGAGAGGAGGCATGACCTTCCACAACACCCTGTGGAGGCAACTCCACACCAGCTCTTTGGAGAGGAACAGTTTAGTCACCCTGTGTAGAAGATGCAAGGTGGGATTTCTACCTACTGCCACTGCAATTTAACTTGCAATAATGAGCAGTAAATGTAAACTATGGAGTTTCCTACCACCTACAGGAAATTTCTAGTATTAGGGAAGTGTGTGTGTGTGTGTGTGTGTGTGTGTGTTTCTGTATGAGTTTGTGCACACATACAAGCCTATGTACTTTAATGACATTGGCTATTCCTAGGGACATGCAGGATGACAGGCTCCATTTGTCCTGCAAGATTCACAACAAAGGAACAAATTAATCCCTACTTCAGCGTCATGAAAGAGAATAGGGCTGAGCAAAAACACAGCTCTGCCTAGGCAAGCTGTGGAGCAAGTTCAGGAAACCCCAGCAAATCAAATATCAGAATATGAGGATCCCTTTGAAAAGTCTGAGCTCAGTGCCTTCAGTGCCAAGCTGCTTGTAGAGATGAGGTATTGTTTTCCACAGATGAATTTTGTGGAACCCATTTCTTGATAACAAGTGAAACCAGCAAAGCACAAAAGGAACAACCCTTTTGCTAATTCGTTAGCATCTTTGGAGACATTTGTGGGAGAGCATGTGAATTGTCTCATATAAGCATGGTTCCAGCCAAAGAGATCATGAGATTCACAGTCTGCTGGCATGAGGATAACGAGGTCTAAATCTGACCTAGATGTTCATTAATTCATGTCACATTCCCACCAGTGGTGCTCAAGTTCAAGCCCACCTCTTCCAAGTTAGCACAACACTATTATGCTGTCATGCTTCTACCATATCTGCTAAGAAGCAGATGCAGTGAGGTGATGGTAAGCTTCGGTCACGTGGGAGCAAAGTAAATTCTCAGAGCCTTTAAAAGGCAAGAAGAGATAAAAGAGGAGCAAGACTTCCTTGAGGAAGGGATGATGTATGGATATTGCAGTGTCAGGCTACGTAAACACAGCTGCAAATCTCCATGTAGAGTCAAGCTGCTTTATGGGATGTTTATTACACATCTAGATGGATATCTCTTTATATACTTATAGAAAACAAATATCCACATAAAACACCCTTCTGCAAGCGCTACTCAGGCCTCTTCATTGCAAAGAAACTGTTACAAGTAGGATAAGGGAATACTGTGAAGCATTCAGATCACAGTGGTGACTACAGGTTAGCCATCCCAATGAGATCAATGGCATCAGAGACCAGCACTCCACAGCAGCAACATCAAAGCATCTTCTGCAGTCCTGCAAGCACTGCCATCACTGGCTCTTTTAACAGCAGTTTGAGGCCATCCATCAGCTGCCAACATGCCATCAGTGCAGGGGAGAGTCACCAAAGCAGACAGCAGCACTGCAGATTGATTGGACATACAATAGAAATTGGCTCTAAAAGAAATGTGGACATAAAACCAAACAAAATCTGTTGGCTTGGCAAGGGATCAGTCTGGTTTATCAAAACATTTATGGACTCAATACCTTGGCTTGCTTTCCTGCAGGCAGCCACCAGGAAAAGAAACATGGCTGGAGGGATACCTGACACTAGATTTTGCACCTTTATAGCAAGCTCTGTACAGATTGTTCTCAACTTGCAACCAGCACTGTAGCAGTTTGCTGGTTCTCATATTTATTTTCAGCCAGGTCAGCACCCTAATCTCCAGCTACATCATCTTTTGTGTCAAAACAAAGAAGAAGACAGGAACAAGTAGCTAATAAGAAAGGCATATCTCCTTTACAGTGTCTTCACTGGCACAAGTTTTGCAACCAAACTTCTGTTAACTTTCCTTTGTACCTCGCATCACACCTATGAATTCCAATATCCCCTGTATGTACCTTCTTTTCTCCCCAAATTCTTCCAGATTTCTTTCAGGGGGCTATATTCCAGTCAGCAGAGACTAAGCTAGAACTAGAAAAAAGAGCTGCATATGGGAACCAGCCTGTTAACAAAGCTCCAGCTGAGAGAATGATGACAACTTCCAAAAGAGCCATCAAGGACTTCTTTACTCTAGGACCAACAGATGCTGAGTAAAGGGGATGCTTTTAACAGATCTCTTGGTACCCCTTGGCCCCATGGAACTGGAACAGTAGGACATGGAGGACTGAAGACACAATGGTGTCTCTCTTGCTGGTGGAAACCCTTGATGTGGCTGGCCAAGTATGGGTGCTAACCCAGCAAAACACAGGTGCTACATCCCTGAACTGCTTCTTACTGCATTACACACCAACCCATCAGAGCATGTTTCTTCAGTACAGGCATAGCTGAAGAATTTGGAAAATAAAGAGATATTAAACAGGTACTCAAAATAGAAAGCTGTGAAGAATATCTGTAACCATCTATTGGAGGAAACCTAAACTTGTGGAGCAAGTTCAGGAAACCCCAGCAAATCAAATCAGAAGGTGGGGATCCCTTTGAAAAGTCCGAGCTCAGTGCCTGCAGTGCCAAGCTGCTTGTAGAGATGAGGTATTGCCTTCCACAGATTAATTTTGTGAATTTTGCTCCATGGGACCTGATGGGATTCCTCTGCAGGTCCTGAGGGACCTGAGAGGTGGAGTCACTAAGCCACCATCTGTCATTTTTGAAAAGTCGTGGCAGTCAGGTGAAGTCCCTGATGACTGGAGAAAAGGAAATACAACCTCCATTCTCAAAGAGGGGCATGTCCAGCAGGTCAAAGGAAGTGAGTCTCCCCCTCTTCTCTTTTGAGACCCCACCTGGAGTGCTGCATCCAGCTCTGGGGTCCCCAGCATAAAAGAACATGGAACTGTTGGAGCAAGTCCAGAGGAGGGCCATGAAGTTGACTAGAGGACTGGAGCACCTGCCCTACCAAGACAGGCTGAGAAAGCTGGGGGTCTTCAGCCTGGAGAAGAGAAGATTGCATGGAGGCCTCACACCAGCTCTGAAGTACCTGAAGGGGGCCTACAGGGAAGCTGGAGAGGGATCCTTCATCAGGAAGTGTAGGACAAGGAGTAACGGGCACAAATTGAAGGAGGGGAAATTTGGGTTAGGTATTAGGCAGAAATTCTTGGCTGTGAGGGTGGTGAGACATTGCACCAGGTTACCCAGGGACGCTGTGGATGCCTCAACCCTGGTAGTGTTAAAAGCCAGGCTGGACAAGGCCTTGAGCACCTGGTTTAGTGGGAGGTGTCCCTGCCTATGGCAGGGGGATCAAAAGAGTTGATGTTTTAGGTCCATTCAAACCTCTTAACATTCAGTGATGGAAGTGGTTATGTAGCATCTGTTATATATAAAGTAAATGTAGCATCTATTGCATAATTATAAGATAGTATGGCATCTGTGGAAATCTTTCCAAATTTTCTTTCTGTATTTAAAAACAAAATCCCAAACTTCCTAATCACACCTTTTCCTCTCAGCTGACTTCTCACAGTAGTGACTAACCAGATATACCAACCACCTCAACAGAGATCTCTTAAACTGTGGCCCACACTTAACATTTTCAGCATAGCTGCAGCAAGAAGCTCCATTTTGTGATTGAGAAACTGAAGTTTTTGGTTGCAGTAACAATTTTGCAGTCATTATGTATTTTGGTAAGGGTACTCTTATAAACTACCCCTACATCAGGAACACTTCAGCAGCAGAGAGATTCTGGTGGAGATGCCTGGCTCTGATAAAAGTATTCCATTCCTCCAAACATTATCAGATGAGATGGGAGGTTTTTTCCCTTATTTACTTTTCCTCTGGGCAGGCTTAGTACCCAACAATCCAGAAACTCCTTCAAGGACGATACAAGGCACTCTGAATCACGGATGTCTCAGACACTCTCATGCCATCATGCATCCCCTCCCACTGAGGGAAAAGTAGAGAAGGGCAACCAAATCCTCCCCCAGCCAAAAATGAGCGGTGACAGGAGATGTAGGCTGCTTCCCCCCACTTTTCTCTCCCTCCATGTCCTCCCTCTGTGTGTGGCTCTGGAGAGTGGGGTAGAAGGTGCAAGTTGTCATGGGAGAAGAGAAGCAGCATTTCTCACAGCTGAATTTTTGCCAGCACGAGCTGTGGTTCATGAACTCAGCCTCTGGCCCAAGGCTAAGTTCAGCTGTGTCTGAAGTCTGATGAAATGCTTCGCATTGCTCTAATATAAATTTTTATTTCAGCTGAGGTTTTTTCTAAGGCAGGAGACAATTCCTCTGCCTGACTAAAAACCAGGCTTTGAGCACTGTTTGTAATACATTAAAAGAGATTTGCTTTGTTAATTTTCACAAATACCAAGTCCATTCTGCAGGCATATAAAATGTACAGTTAAAAAAAATGTGATCCATCAAAGGATCACAGAGGTTCTCTTCTTCACATTATGTCCAGTTGAGATGATCAAGATCCTGAACTTTAGGATTTCGTAATTCATAGTGAAAATTTTGACTGTAAAAAGATATTTCTAATACTAAATGGCCCTTTATGAGACAAAAATGTAGTGAGATGTAATGGCTGGAAACTTGGCTAAGAAGATACAATTAATTTTAATAATCACTAACCATTGAAAGTAATTAGCTGCTAGATCAAACTACCACTGAATAATAATAGTTTTTAAAAATCTTAATTTCTGACTTCATTTAATTGAAAGTACATGTTCCTTCATAAGGTGCACTATAGCTCAAACAGAAGTTAGAGGGCTGAAGCAGAAATTACTCAGAAAAATGCTATGAACTGTGTTATACAGGTCAGGCTGGATGATCTAATAGTCCCTTCTGGCCTTAAATCCTATGAATTAAGAATCTAGGGTGCTCTCCTTGGAGAGTTTGAAAATGCTTTGCTGACACGAGGTTATAATCCACTGTAATACTGCGGGCCAACCACGGCATCACCCCAACATCCCAAAAGCCATGTTTTATGGCCAACTCTAAAGGGATAAACTTTACTTATCAGGGTATTAAATATTTCAGAGGAATAGCTAGCAGATCTGTTATGTGGAAAATCTCCCTTTCACAGAGTGAGAGCAGGGCAGATATGCATTATGAATGTCCCTGGGCCAAGGACCTCTGTCTGCCCAGCAGAAGCACCATCTGCTTCCAGCCTGATGTCTTGATGCCACCCTAGCAGAGCCATGCTAATGATACACACTTTTCCTCACTGAAAGAACAAATAACCTGACCATCTACCCCATCTCTGTATTATAGGCAAAATACAGGGATGAAGACTCTCCTACTTTAGCTGCTGCTAAATGAGCAGTGCCGCAAGGCAGGGCATGCTCATGTGGACACCGGTATTAAAACACAGGTGGAGATTGTCAAGGCCAGGTTGGACACAGCTTTGGTTGGATGTAGATTATATTTAAGGTCCCCTCCAACCCAAAACATTCTATCATTCTATGATAACTAGGAATAAATCTTCAATAGGCAACTTTAAGCTATACAGGGTTGTTTATTTTAGTTGCAGAACTAAATATTGAAGTTGCCTCTATGAACTCAGCTCAAACTTTGGGAGACTTGTCTGTCCTGATGCAGTAACACAATCAAGAGTGGTTCCAAAGCAGCTCAGTTCCAGGAGAAGATGCCCCACTTTTGTGTAGCAGGGAGCCCAAGCCAGCCAGCCAACCTGGTAGACACAGGTGAGTTTTTCCCTTGGTGCCCTCCCACCACCGGCACAGCAAAATCCCCCTGTACCCAGCAGCTTCACAGGTCTGGCTGGATCCACACCATGCTCCCTGGTACAGCAGATCTCCAGGGGTGCAGCATGGGGTGCTGAGCCATGATCCAGAGCTTTCCTGGACTTCCCAGTGCTGCTGAGGGGAAGGATTCACTTCTGAGGATCAATAAAGTCTGGGAAGGCCAAAGATGTCCACTGAGATGGCATTAACATGCCTGAACCCAAATGCCTCCTCTTTATGGAGGCAAGAAGAGCTCCAGAGGCCTTTTCTATGTGGCTTATAGGTAGAGAAGGGTTGACTGATCACATATAAACTTTGATAGTGAAAAAAGTGTATGAACATCAAGGCTTGGAACAACTGTGACCACACAAACCTCTAAGGGAATCTAATCACTGCAGTATCAGAACTGCTGAAGCAATGTGTGAAAGCAGAGCAGGGAATGACCCCAGAGAGGATCATCCCAGGCTCCTGCTCTAACAGACTGTGACCAGACAGCTGCTCATGCCCATGTGACTTGTGCAAAGTCCCTCTATTGCAACAGTCAAACCACAGCTCTTACACCTAAAGCTGCTGTAGAATGAGCCTGAATGCTGTTTGTAAAAGCCTGATCCAAACCTGCTGAAGAAGATATTGCATTTAACTCTTGCAATCAAGCCTAACAAGTGTTTTTTAATATGCTACTGCATTGCTCAGCATGGCCTTTCTCTCCCTTTGCAGTCACATGGCTTTCCTACGGAGTTTTATTTTGACCTACGGTAGCATTTTCAGCAGGCACACATCATGTGAACAAACCAGAAAATTAACAGGCTGGTGATTTGCTGCTGCTTTTGTTAAGTCAAACAGAGAGAGCATCCTCGTCTTCATAAAGCTCCACTACAAAAATCTCAGCCAATGAGAAGTTGGGAAGTTGCTGGTCCAGTCAAATTACCCTTAGGTCTCTTTTGAACCATTCTGTAATCAAGAAAGAAATGAGGGACCAAAGGTTTTGCTTCCTTGCTGAGCCCTTTTATCTGCTTTGGCCAAGCACTCCTTGCTTCTGGAAAGCTGAGTGCCATTCCTTAGGCTGTGCTAAGGCTTTGTTACAGGATATAAGTGGGTCTGAGGTGGGTGGGAGCTGTAAGCAGCAGAGCATTGACTGCCTCATCTGGGACAGGCCTTTGTGTTTCTGAATCATTGCACTGGGGATCTTCAAGACTTGGGCAAATAGATTAAACATGATAATAGAACATACTCTGAAACAAATGTTCTTCTTTAAATGAGGAATAACCCTGCTCTGAGTTCAACAAATGCATATGCTTTGTCTTGGTTCCCTTTGTGTAAAGAGGGGGCTCATCACCAATGTTGGTTCAGAGCAATGTGTTGAACCATGGGTTGTGAAAGGCACATCTACCACAATAGTGGAGCTCTATAAATAACCTAAAATAAAAACACTTGGACAGACACATGTAGCTAAAGGACTTCACACTTCAGTGGGCAAAACCACAAAATACTAAAATAATTAAATTCATCCCTCAGAAGCCTTGAAAATAATTGGGTCAAGTTTCCCTATTTCGTCCCCTCCTATTTTATAAGATAATTATGAACAACTCAATACACCCAGTTTCCGGAAGCAAAATTCTGCACATCCTTCTCTTTTCCTTTCTGCCTCCAAAAAAGCAAACAAAAGAAAGAATAACTGAGTCTGAGCACAGTTAGGTCTGCAGTATGCCACTGGCTTTCCTCCACAGAGCTCCCTTTAAGTCAAACCAGCTGATTAGCTCCGAGATGTCTGTCCCTGTAGAATCTCTCTTCCCAGGGCCAACAAAAAATGGAATTGTGGTTGCCTGAACCAGAACAGTGCTTCTGGGATTTTTTCATGCACTCTCCCTGTGCAGAAGAGTCAACATAATAGTGCAACATGACAAGATGTTGAGCCACAGTGCCAAGACAACTTGCACACTTTGCATTTTTCCAATTAGAGATGCATCAGTGATTCTGGAAGGGAAGAGAAGGAGAGGAAAAGAGAAAATAGTGCAGAAGAGTCAAGTCCAGCTCCAAAAGCCTTTGTGTTTTCATTTTTCTATCAAGATGAGGTATTACAAGACAGTGATGATTTGTAGCATTCAAGTATTGTAATAAATTTGTCCCTTTATTAAAACTATTTTCTCAGAAAAAAAAACCAAAACAGAACAACCAAGCACAAAACAGCCAATCAAACACCAAGCAAACAAAAATCCAGGACCAAACCCGAGGAAGACCAGAACATTACAAACGACATAGCACCCTCAACTGCAGACCTCATGCTAAGATGAGCAAACAGAGAAAAAACTAAAAGCAAAACCTTCTTTCAGATCCCTCCTCACAGCTTTTCTGGGAAATATTCTCCCCAGATCACAGTACCAAAAAAACTATGAGTTCCATTTCTTCTCTATTACCAGGAATGAAGAAATATGGAAAGCTTTGAATGCATTTTCCAGTTTTCATAACCTGCCCAGGCTTAGTCCCCCACAGCAGAGCACCAGGGCCACCACTGCCCTCAGGCCCTTTTTGCAGCCCATCCTACACTGTGACCATCATCTCACAAAGAGTCTGTGACTTCTCACAACTCTTGATTCCCTTTAATTTGTAGTGACTGGGAAAGGAGTTGCTGATGGGCCTGTCTCCACACTGGAGGCATGCACAGATCTGCTCAGTCATAAGGAGAAGGCAGTTCATTTTTGGCCTTTTTCACTGTAAATGCATTGGTAGATTATAGGGCTGGAGGGTGGTATGATTTCTAATGGAAATTAGCTTAATTATAAATTAGAAACATTAAAATAGGATTATCCTCACAAAGGAAAGTATTATCTCATAATTGTTATTAAAATCCTACTGCTCTGCCGTTTTAACACAGTCAACTTAAAACCTCAAGGCTGATAAAAGAGTTCAATCTCAGTGTTCTTTTTCATGTAAGGACTTCCCTCCCTGCCCTACCCCACCTCACTTCTAAAATGTCTCTAAATTGCATCACAGTGGTACTAATCCATGTGCTGTATCGGAGATGTTTGCTCTTAAAGGTCCACAAATCCCAGCTGTTTGTTAGGTGACAACCTATGCCTGGGGCTCTGGCAGAGATTATTAACTTTACCATTTAGTTGGCTTCCTGACAGAGATCTTTAATCCTGTGAATTATTTTTAGAAAGGCTACATCAAGAATTTCAGAGTTGTTTTTTATCTATCAATCAAGTCTTGGCTGCAAATTTGGAACATCATCCCTACTTGAGAAGAGCAAACATATGTATGTAGGTATGTATGGGGATATAACAAATGAGTCTTTCAGACCCATCTTGACAAACAAGTTCATGGATTTTCGTCCATTCTAAAGAAGCAGAACAAAAAGGACAGAAGGTCACAAGTAACTTTCCAATATAAAGCCTGAATTTAGCCCCAGCACAGCTTTGCTCTATGGAACTGTGAGCCTGAAATTTGCCAGGCACCCTCAAGTGACAGAGGGTATTTTTTCAGGAAAAAGAAAATTAACTGGAGAACTGTTTTATCAAATATAACTCAGCAAATAGTTACCCTCTGTTGAGACTGACTCCTGCACTGAACCAGGAACATTTCTGCACAGAAACTTTCCTGCAAAAGTAGTTTTTGCTCTGATAAAAATTTAAATATAGAAACTAGGCAAAGAAGAACTACTTTTTTAGATAGAAATCACTTTTCAGCAAAACATTTCCTCTTTGGCCTTGCCTTTCAGTTAAGAGTGCTTTTCCAAGCTACCTTTTTAAAGGTCATCACATGAACTCTGAAAAAGCTGGGTTTATGGAGAAGGGCAAGGCTCTACCTCAAATTTTCTTTATCCATCTATAGGACTATTAGACAGGTGTTGCAGACACCTTTGGGGGCAGGGAAGAGAGGGAGGCACACACCAGATGTGTATCCTCACACCCATCTGTGCATAAAATTCACAGAGAAATAGGGTTGGCAAGCACAGTAAGCTCCTTCCTGCTCAGAAGAGCCCATGCCCTCTCCTTGATGGTGGCAAAACGCCACCATCTGGGTCCTGAACACACCAGAGCTGCAGAAACCTCTCCTCAAGGCCACCAGCCAGGCTCTGGAGGTCCCTCGATTCTTTGGGCTTCCATCTGCCAAAGATACTGATGTAGAAAAATGGCTGCAAAATGCCGCCAAAAGGGGGAGAGCAACAGATAGGGGATTTGCCCTTCATCGGCTATGGGAATCCCAGCATCTCTTCTGCAGCTCGTTTGGAGTCCCAACACCCTAATAAACTGGGAGCCAAGCATCCAGCGTGTTGGGAACCACATCCTGAGATCACCCTTTGGTCATGTTTATACATTTAGGCTGTATGCAAATCTTGTGGCGAGCTATCAATTATAAATCCTCAAAGGCTTTTGCACTGTTATAAATGATACAGCATGAGAAATGTTAGAGTCACAGCACAAGTGTTTTCCTAAGCAAAGGCATACAGCCCGGAGCCAGGAATGAGGTAATTACTTGTACAATAGAAATGTAAATTCAGTAACCTGAAGCAGGGGTGGGGGAACACAGGAGCGATACAAGTCCTTACAGAGCCAGGTCCCGGGGGTAAGTCTCAGGCACAAAGAGGCAAGCAGACAGGAGGAAGAGAAAGTTGTTCCATGAAAGAATACAGCAATAGTTTCTCTAAAAGTCACCTTTAAAATCGGAGGAAGAGGGAACAGAATATCCCAGCCCCGGTAGCAGCAGGTAATGGACTACTCCAAAAAGCTAGCTGGTCGAGGGAATAGCAAAAAGAAAAACTAAAAAATACTTAAAGCTAAGTGCAATATTAATAATTCTTTTATTTTTTAACTTTAGTCTAATATCACACATCCTCAGGCCTAAGTAAACATCCTTTATCGTTGAATTTCATCTAGTGAAAATGCTGACTGTCGAGAAACATAAAACACAGGGTTTCCAATCCTTCCGGGGTGGAATCAGAGGATTAGTATGCTTTAACAACAAACAGCTGGAAAAAACCAAACATTCCCGGGGTATCACAAACCTCCACAGAGAGGAGGAAAGCTGCTTCAAGCTGCCTTCAAGCTAGGCATGGGAGCCCCTCTGATGTTCAGAAGGGGGTGGGAAGGACCCTGGGCAAAAAGGATATCCATGAACAGCGCTGGAAGCCTCTCTGCCTCGAGATAAAAGTCACATACCAAACCACCCATACAGAAGGAGCTCAGGACACCGACCTGAAAGAGCCCAAGGCAGAAGAACCCCATGAACCATCAGGAAGAGAATAAGCAACAAGACCCCAGGAATTCCAACTCTTGGGCTCAGCAGGAAAACCCTCATCCCCCAGCTGCTTCCCATCATTCTCCAGCCCCTCTGTCTAAACAAGTCAGCTGAAACCCATAGCCCAGGGGTGGCTGTTCGAGTGGCTCACAACTCGAGAGGGGGAAACCAGCTGTGTTTTGGCCAGACCTGATTGAAAACCCCAGTCCTACAGCCAGGGCACTGGCAGTGGCCACCAGTTAAAGCTCATCAGCTGGTGAAAATCAGCTCCACATGGCCACCGTAGGTGCAGCTGTAGGAATTTGCATTCTGCAAGGCTCTGTTGAATGCATCCTGGTTTCCTTTACAGCGTCAAAAATAAAACTTATTTGCTGCGGCTTGGGGTGGTTGCAGGCATGACAGCAAGATCCTGAAATGTTTAAATAAATGGAGGCAGCAGTGTTTTGAAGTACTGCTCATTCCTCTTGAGGCTTTGCTCGAAAAAAGAAAAGAAGGTAAAAAAGAGAAAAAATGTGGCCGTGTGACTTTTTTATAAAACCCTGCTGCATCAGAAAGTTTGCAATATAAACAGCTACTTTTACTGACTACATCAGTGCAGCTGGACTGCCTAATCCTTGGGCAGCAGTGTTTATAAATACTGCTCAGACAGGCAGGTTAGATCAGATTTTCTCATGAGCTCACCCAGGATGGTTGGCTTTCATGGACAGGCACGCTGTTATCTCTTTTAGCAGCCAGCATTTTAACAGCCAGCTTTTGAAAGCCAGACAAGGTTTTCAAAGAGTCAGTCCTGGGGAGGAGAAGGAGGTGGCAGAGGAGAGTATCTTTCATCACCAACCTGACACAGGAGAAGCTGTGCCTGGATTGATTGATGCCACTGGAAAATGCATCACTCACTGTCAGGCAGAGCTGGGCCATTCCCAACAGGCAGCCACGAGGCTGCTGCAGAGCCCTGGGCTCTCCCAGATGGGCACAGGCCTATTGAGACCAAAGTGTCTCTGGAACACCAGAACCTGTTTTTGCCCGGGGGGTGAAGTGTAGCAACAAAGGATATGGAGCTAATCTCCTCCCCCTGCATCCCAGAGCATATGAGCATCCTGGTACTCAAGGGATGGGGTGTGCCCACTGCAACACCTCGCCCTAGAAACACCAGTGGGGGAGGACAGAGAGATGGGACAAGCGTATTTCAATGAGGATTGTTCACCTTATCATACAAGCCAGAGCCATTAACATCAAAGGGCAGCAATGCTTCCAGTTGGACCTCCTGGCACTGTGGTTCCTGGCCCTCAGGAGTATTTATCCCAGTGCCATGGTCACCTCCATGGAGGGCGACATACCCTCAGCTAGAGGAAAGCATCTTGCAAAGAAAGGATTTACTGTAGAAACAATAAAATGAAGATGCACTACCAGTAGAGTTTAAATTTTAGGAGGATGACTAATCAGAGCCTGGCTTTGGATGGCCTGTGTGGCCTGTGCCTGGCGAGAAAGTGTTAACCCGAAGCTCCTCAGCCAAGAAAATCACCTTCAGTTCTGCTGTCTTTGAGCTGATCACTACAGAGGTGTTTCAGAACAGCAAACCCAGGGCTGCAGCCCCAGGGAGAAATGAATCCATCAGGAGTGAAAGGGGAGAAGTCCCACAAGAGAAGCAGATGGAGGAGTGTTTTGAAGAGCAGCAAGGCCCGATGTCTGAGGCCGCCTCAGCGCTCCCCCTGCGCTGTCCTCAGCCACGAGAGCCGCCGCAGCTGCGGGGCACGAGCTGCCCTCCCTGTCAAAAGCCATTTCGTGGCAATCTTGCTGTGGGCATTTGACTGATGTGTCAGGAGAGCCCCGAGGAGACGAGGGAGGTGACATTATTGCTGCCGCAGAAGAAAAGTGCAGATAATGAAAACTGTGGCTGTGTCAACTGTGCTGCTGAGGAAAGGCTTTTTCCTCTCTGTTCCTTCAAAAAGAAAAGCAAACCTCGAAGCACTGGCAAAAGAAAAAGTATTTTTATGGGAGTCCACTGAAAAATGCATCCAGCATGAAGCCATTAGAGCTTGCTGGCTCCACTAGTGTTAAACCCAATGAGTCCCTCAGTGAAGGGCGCTGGGCAAAAGGGCCTTTTCCAATATTTCCTTGTCTGTCCTTATTGTGATCCCAGTGGTGCCAGCCCAGCTAAAAAAAAAGAAGCTGAAAAAAAGCCACTACAGCTGCATGTACAGTCAGGAGGGACCAGTTCATAATAGCTCCCTGATGAGAGTCTGAGCTCCAGCCACAGATTTAGCCCAGCACAGAAGACTTGTACCCATCAATCCCCCAGGGCACAGAAGATCCCTTTCTTCCCTGAATGCTATCAAGCCTGAGGAAAAAAATGCCAAAGCTCAGGACTTCCTAGCATCCTTCCAACTTCAAGGAAGTCAGTAATGAACAGGGTGGGACAGGGTTAGTCTTGGCCCATTTGGATCACAAAGTGCAGAGGCAAAAGCTTCATTTCCAAAAAGAATCACCTAGATGATTTCTGCCAGAGAGCACAAGATGTCTTTAATCTACAATTTCCAAGGGCTGCAGTAAGGGAGGAGGGAGAAGGATGATCAGTGGGAGGCCAGAGTTACTAGCCCATGTCCTCAGGAGAGAAGACTTCATCCCTCTCTGCCTCTCTCCCTCAGCCAGTTTCAGCTGAATTCAAAGGAGTCTGGAGGCATCTCAAAAATAATTGAACTTCCACATGACTGATGAGACACAGCAATCTGGGAGAATAAAAGATCCCAGGGAAAAGCACATGGCCAAGAATGGGCACAGCTGGTGAGTGGGTCAGCAGTGCCATTTGCCTGGCTGGCCCCTGCCTGGACACTCGAGGAACATGTCCAGGCAGCCAGGGGAAGGGGGCACAGGCACAGCCTTCCCAGGGTCTACCAGGTCTTCTGCTCATGGGCCATAACTTCAAACAATACAGGATATTGCTGGGGAGAGAAAGCAATTTTAAAGTAATTTTCCGCAACTGCTTTCTTTGACAGGGCATTTCCACGCTTTAGAAGAGACTCGGCATCAAATTCTTTGGCTGCAGTTTGAAGGCACATTATCCAGGTTGAAAACAATCTCTGTATTTTTGGGGATTTGTCCTGTGTGCTACACCAACACACCATTTCCAGCACAGGGTTGAACACCTTTTTGCAGCAAGGTCCAGCCAGAGCTGTAGGCTTCAAGCAGCAATATCTGGTAGGTGGCCACACTGATCCTTTGACCCTCAAAATTAATTAATGAAAAACTGAGAGTAAGCTAATCACTTTTGGTTTTAATTGTATAGGTTTAATATGATACCAGAATGAATACCCAGCAGCTTGGTGAGATTACAAGCAAAAAGTGGGGAAGAGAAGGAAAAATTACTTCACATTTGCTTGTGTATCACAAAGAAAAGAAAAAAAAGAGAAACAAACCAAACAGACGCAATCTCTTCTTTCACAGCCCATTATACAGATTTCTTGAAAGAAAATACCCAGCCCTACAAGGATCTCTGTTAAAAGACAGATTCAGTTCCTGTCACTTCTGACATGGAAGTGCACGGAGAAGTAATGAAGGTTTGCTTTGCTTACAGTTCTCTGTGCATAGCTGCTGGTAATTGTTCTTACTGAGCAGTGGGGCATTCTTCTTTGTGAAAAAAATCAATAAATATTTAATTCATAAATGCAAGAGAGGTGATGAGCAAAATATACAACTAATAAAGATAAATGGCTTTCGTACTCATGAAGAAGTCTCATAAAGAGTCAGTGGAAAAAGTGTCCCTGCTGAGCAAAGAGAACAAAATAAATGGGAGATTATATACTGCAAACACAGCACTGAAAAGAAAACCACACATAAAAAAAAAGCCACCAAAAAAACCCAAAAAAAAAGAGAGAAAACAATATTAATGCATCATTAATGCTGAGTGTTTAAATCTACAGAAACCAGCATAAACATAAAGGAAGATTCCTGAGGCAACATTAATTGGGGCTCATCGTGGGCTCTGTTATTGATAATTGCATACATTCAATCGCTTAAATAAATTGCCAAAGCTGAATACAACTGGAATGCAAATAAGGAATGTGCAGTCATGTGGTTTCTCCTGAACTGTGAGAGCCACCAGGCAGCATGTGCAGCAGGAACAGCTTATAGGTCACCCACAGATGCACACACACGTGTATATGGTACATGGACCAGCACAAGGCAAAAATTCCACCCACAGTACCTTCAAGATAAGTTATTTGTGTTTATTTATTTGCAGGCAAGTTAAAGATGGAGCTAACAATGCATTCTTTTAATGCTTGCATAATTTAATTTGTTTCATCTGTTGTATCTGAAAATGCTGAGACATGACAAGAACGTAACACTCCCTAAGTGGTAAAGTACTTCTGTTTAGTCATTTCTATGGCCAAATGAAAACTGGGTGTTATTTCACGTCCCATGTTGCCAGTAAAACCACAGCTGAGCTAACATGCTCCAATCCCTGTGCCTGTTTTCCAAAGCACAACGTCCTGGAGACATATTCTCTAAATTGCCTGCAAAGGCTTTGGAAGCACACAAATGTAGCCCAGAGAAAGGGCCCCATCCATCAGGGGTGCTGTGCCAAAAAGGCCAGGGTCTGTCTTGGCTCCAGCAAGTAACATTGTACCTTATCAGCGCTGGGCAGTCACAACTTGGCAAATGGCACTCAAGTTGATGCTGGAGCAGAGTATTATTTGCATCACTGAGATTCCCAGAAACCCCAGTGGAGATCAGATTCCTGCTGTGAGTACAAAGGAAATTGCCCCTCATGTCCAGGTAGGCTATTAACCTTTCAGAGAAGGGGTAAAATGTGAGTGGGTCATCCTCTCAAATAATTCCCATTTCACAGGGGAAGAACTGACCAGTCTACTGAATGCTGTGGATTGAAGTGGGAATTTTGGTGTCCTGACATTTTGTTAAAAATTAAATCAAGCTCAGAAAGATCCTAGACACTTTATCAAAGTTGCACACTGTGACAGAACCCAGAGCTGCCCAAGTTCCCCACTGGCATTTCCCATGACTAGCCAGTCTCCCTCCACCTTTTTGTGCCTCCTCTTTAATCAGAAAAAATAATGGAAGTGCTCATGCGGTGTTGCATCTTCTTTGCTACTTTTGCTTCCAAGCTCCCCAGCATCTGAGCATGGGGTGAAACAGACAGGGGGGACATTCTGCTTAGATGATTTAACTAATCTCATGCAAATGTACTCAGCAGTCTTGGTACCCATTGTGTTTTCACCTACATAATGGCCAAGACAGCTGAATATTGCTTTTTCCAAGGATAATAGCATTTTTATGCATTATTCCTTAAAGCTTTTTGTGCTCACACACTGAAAAACAGCTCCAGCTGAGGAATAGCTGAAGTCAATATACTCAGTCTCTGTCCAGGTAATTATGCATCCTTCCTCCCATGCTAGCTTAAGAGAATATGATAATGATAGGACATCATTAACATGTCTGTTTTTTCTCTCTTTTCTTACTTTCAGCATGTGGAATGGAAAAATGCAGTTAAACATTTATTATCGCTTATTTTCTGACTTACATACTGCCTACTTATCCTGCATTTGAGAAACAGGAAGGATTTTGCAGGCAAGACAAAACACAGAAAGACTGGTTTAAACCAGAAAACAATATACTTGCCTCTTCTGGTATGAATTTATGTGATTTACTGATTTCTTGTCTGAGTCCAGAGGAAAAGGACAAAAAAAAATCCCCAAACGAGATATAAATAAACAAATAAATAAATAAATAAAGTTTCCTTTAATAGAAGCAAAGCCAAACTATTCAATAATGTTAATGGAGGAGGTGTCAGCTCCTCTTCCACATCCCTCATCAATTCTCAGGTTAATTTGCCAGTGATAAAATCCACCTCAATATACCTCAATATACTCAATAATCAGGATTGGTTGTGAAAATTAATGTTAGTGGGTTTTGCCCTCTTCAGTTCCAACCAGGTGTTGCTCTTGCCCACACTCATGGGTTTGACCAACACACAAAGACTTTGGAGTAGACTGGGATTTCAAATCTGAGACCAAGGGAGCTGGAGAATTTGGCTGGAGGAAGTGGGGTGAGTTGCATATGAGAAGACAATCAGCTCGTGGTCACCTGAACTGTTACCTGGAAAAGCTGCAGCACTGTGGCACCTGCAATAACATTCCTGAAAGCCACAACTTCCATACAGGTCCAGCATATTAAACCTGGCTGTAAAAAAGGAATGAGAGTAGACTTACAAAAAATCAAAGCGCTTGAAGTTTGCAATAACCGGCCTTTAACTTATGCTCCTGAGAGAGCACTTTGACTGTTGATCTGTCTACAACTGACCTTTCAATCCATTGGCTTCCATGGGCTTTAGGAAATTCCTGTGGATTTTGATGGTTGTTGGCTTATATCCAAGGTCCATGCCTCACAGAAGCATAAAATCCATTTTGATGCTTTAAACGGATATGGAGAAAGCTCCAGACCCCCACATCTGACTACAAAACTATGACTGCCTTCATTGTAGGTGTGTCTCATGCTGTTTGATCATTGTTCAGTGTCTTTCAAGTTATTTCCATTAGGAGGATAAATTGCTTAGGAATGCAGGAAATTTTATGCAAACCTGTTGATTTTGAAAAGGAAAAAAAATACAAAAGTCTTGAAGACAGTCTGAATCAAATCAGAGATAATTTATCATTTTCTCGCAACTCGTAGTTATGATGAGAATTTTCAGCCATTCTCTCCAAATTGTATTTCCAACTTTTTTTTTTTGTCTCAAGGACTTTCTAGATCCTATTTTTCCTGCTTGTTTCCCAGCTACTCAAGCCAGGAACACACTCCAGTAACAGTATCTTATTGCTTAGATCTTAATTTGAGTCCTAGAAAAGTCTTCTCACCTTTTTCTGCTTCTTGTTAATTATCCAGAGCCTATGTTTTGGGCACTAAATCCATTCACATTTATTCCAAAAGAGGAGATTATCATCTTCCTTCTTGTCTCCTGAATGAAAGACTCCATCACACTGACACACTTTAATTAAGCTTCACCCAACCACCAAGAATTTCAGACATGTTTTAAGAGAGATTTTATCAGCAGAGATAAAATATTTTTTTAAAAAAAATAATTATGGAGCCAAAAAGCGTCCCAAAATGGAAAGAACATGCAACAGCAGCATGTTTTGCTCTGTGGTGATGTAAAAGCCAACAAGGATTGAGTGAATGCCTGGTGAATGTACAGCAGCCATTGCTCCCAGGTATCTGCTGGAGATGGGAGGGGCAACTGGAGGAGTGAGTCACTCCAGTAGCAGATATAAACCCAAATATTCTCCTTTAGAAGGGATAAAAGGAGAAAGCACTGGACTTCATTTGTAGCTCTCATCTGGTAAATTTCAACCAGGCGTGTGGAAACATTCCTGAATTGTTACATTTGAAGACCAAAACCAACTCCATCAGAATGACCCTCATCTGGGTCTTCAACTTTTGCTTAACACTTGTGCTTCAGAGCAGCTTCTTCAACCTCCAGCTTCAGGAACTTCCAAATACACTGTAAGAAAGTGGCTTGTGATGAAGCAAAGATACTAACAGGATTCTTGGTGGGTGCAAGATGAATGCTGGCAGAAGAGTTTAAAATTACTGGAAAATGAAAATACTGTTGGGAGGTTCGGGTTTTGTTTTCTGGGGTTTTTTGGTGGGTTTTTTTGGTTGGTTTTTTTTTCCAAATCCCATTTTCAATTAAACCATTTAGCGAAAGCAACATTTGGCTAAAGCAGAGCATGATTTTCACAGAACAGCAATAAAATATTTAGCATGTTTATGTTCCCAAAAATTAAAAACAAACCAGAACAAAACGCACAAAACAAAACATTGTGCTGAAACGAGCAGACTAGATTAGTCTTTTGCTGGAATACCTCTGGCTTTGCCCTTTGTCTGAGAAATGCTAGGCAACTGACAATTCCCACTTCATTAATAGGGGCTGGGGATGCTCCATCTGTGATGAGCTCTGCTCTGTTTACAGTCCTGCCTACAGCTGCCATCCCGATTTAAAAGCATTCTCCGAGAAAGCCTTTCCTGTTTATAAGCTGAGCCGGACTCTGCTCCTCCCGGTCACTTAAGCACACATTTAACTGAAGTGCAGGAACTTAAGAGAGGCCCTGACACTGCGAGCAGGGCCAGGTTGTTTGAAGTTAAGCACATGCTTAAGTGCTCTGCTGGATTTTTGCCCAAGCTGCCAATCTTTTATAGTTAATCATTTATCACCCCGCTTATGTTCTGGTAGTTATGCTTCAGTGTGCAAATATGTAAATTGCTTTCATAAAGCTCCACGCACTGAGCACAAATAATGCTTCCTCAGCCCTTTGCATTTCTCCAGTCCTGTGACACCTCAGATAGATCAAGCGACACTTAGAACTGGCAAGAAAGTTACTTCTCCCTTAATTAAACAGAATCATTACCGTGTTCGTCTTCTTAATGGTGAGGTGCATTCACAGACTTGCAAAGTAAGCAAATAAATAATGCCAGTTAGCTCTAACCTGACAAGTATCACACATTTTGCCTCTGGAAGCATGTACACCGATCCGTCTTCCTCCTCCACTCCCAGAGTGAGAAAGGGATCAAGCTGTCAAACGTATCGCAAACATATTTGCATAACTTTGGCACAGATTAAGTTAAATCCCTGCCTACAAGGGTATTTGCAATGCATCACAAGGTAATTCTCCCAAAGACCAGTGACCATTTTAATTTTTCTTTCCCTCCTGAGGTTAATTGCTGTGAACCACAGGGGAATGTCACCTCCACTTACCTGTGCTCTGTTGCTTTGTATTCGGAAAGCTCGCAGCTGCCGTGGTTTTCCACAAAGAATTAAAATTGCCACGAGGAGAGAAAATATAGTTTCTGCCATTCAGCTCAAATATATTTATTGGAGTGATAGGCAGCAATGGTGCCTCACTGAAATAGAGCCTTAAAACACAATTAGTTGCAGTTCTATAAATTGCAGAGCCAGTTATTCTGCTCTCCTGCCTGTGGGCCTTCCATGCACCCACTAATGAAAAGGCTGCTTTTCCCCAGATGTCAGGTACTTGTGCAAGAAATGAGCAGCAGGAAGGGAAAATGACAGAGTCTGTTCGCTTGCTCTGTAGAGCAACTTTTTGTAAAAATTTATTCTCTGTCAAGGAAACTGCCTGAAAAAAACCCCCGCAGTCAGCTGCATTTTCTAAGAGGAAGCTTGAACACTGCTCAGATTGAGTCATATTAAAACGAATTAATGCCGACAGCTGGTCTCACAATCATTACTTGGAAAAAACTAAACCTCAAGCTTTAAGTATAAATTAAAAAAAAAAACAACAAAACCAAAACACAAAAAGTCCTAAACAAACAAACAAAAAAGCAGCAAACGAGGCAAACAGGCTCTCTGCTGACAGACCAGCTGCCATCATGACCCAGCAAACAGGATGAAAACTGTTCCCTGAACTGTCCTGGGTTTGAGTGCTGACTGTGAAATGCTCCCAAGGTTCTCCTGCAGGGCTGGGCTGGCAGATCAGCCACCCAGGACACAGACGGCTGGAGAAGCAAAGGTAGGAGGGATCCTCATGGCAAACCCTCATGCTTGGGAAAAAGAAATCTTAGGCAGGGTTCACGGCACTGCTGTTTTGGGATTGGTGGGTTAATACAGCCCCAGGAAATGAGGGGCCTCAGACAAGTTTCAGAAGGCTTGTGTTCAGTTCAGGTCCTGGATGGAGATTTGGCCATCATCCCAAATACCAGGAGGTTTTCCTGCACTGTGTAATTCTTTAAAAATGACACACATGTTAATTTCTTCTTTTGGCTATAACTACCAGTTATTTACCAAGTTACATTAAAGCAAGTAAGTTTTGTAGCATTTTAAAGGAAATATAGTGTGTTAATATAGGTTAGAAGAGACACAGAAAGATACCACTTGTATGAAAAAATGCATGGTGGTGAAACAGATATTTCCTTTCACAGTAGGTCAGATGAAACAAGCCCTTGATGGAAAATATCCACTCACTTCTGGAGATCAAGTGAGATGGAGACACAAACATCTGAGCAGCTAAATATAGTTCTGGATAGCAGTGCTTTGTACAGTAAGTTCTAGTGTCTCTTAACTTAATATGGAAATTGATACAAAAATAAAATCACCACTTTTTCAGAGTCTGTCTCTGCTTGTGTGCTCACCGGACTCACACCACCAAATTTCAGCCTCTGTTGAAATTACTCTGCAGTTTTTGTCTTGCACTGCCTCACATGCCAAGAAGGCAGGATAATGATGTCCATCACTAAAAGGCCACGTCTATTGAGATATATAAAGGTTACTCCACAGAAAGTCAATATGAGGACTGCACTGAGAATGCCTTGTCCTTCAGCATTTCTACAAGAGCGATAAGCTAAGTTTAATTAGTGGAGTCTAGGTCTTGGTCAGAGATTTCCCCAGCCCTAAATGCCAGTGGTTCAATTTTGCAATATTTGCTATTGGACATGTGCCCTTTGGATCAGCTTGTGGTTGCTGAAGCTTGGGGTCAGGCTTGGGCAGGTACTGCTGGAGCAATGCTGCAAACCCTTCGAGAAGGAAGGGGAGGCAGAGGGAACAGTGAAGAGCCATGGTAGTGACACACGGCTTTCTCATATTTCTCGCACTGCTCTATAGTGCACACAT
>VZRX01015789.1:112149-135021 GCA_013398075.1 Notiomystis cincta | reverse complement strand
CGAGGCTTCTGCTGATCCGCTCCGTGTCCCGGCCAGGGTCTCCCCCCTCGTCATTCATGTCCCCTGCCTCAGGCCATGTGCCCCTGTACCCACCTGCACCCTCGGGCCTGTCCCATTCCTTCCCCACCACGTCTCACCCACCCAGATTCCAATTTCCCCATCTCGACTCCAATCCACTGTCCTGTTTACCATCCCAATCCCCATATCCTCCCTCAGCCCCTGTGTTCCCCTCCTGTCTCTTATACGTCCCTACATAATTCCAGCCTCTGTGTCCCTCCCTCTGCCCTTCCCTACGTCCCTCTCCCGATCCTGTCCCTTCCAGCCCCCCTACACCATTCCAGCCTGCGTCCCTCTGTCCCAGTCCCTGCGTGTCCTCATATCCCCAGTCCTGACCCCACATCTGACTGCATGTCCCACGTGCAGGAACCCGGGGCACAGTCCTGCCTGTCCTCTTGTCCCAGCTGAAGGGCGCCATTGCCACCATCCGGCTCTGAGGACGGGGCTGGGACCTGTGGGAAATTTACAGTGTGGCTGTGCCCTTCGTGTCCCCAGGAGACACGGCTGTCCCTGGGGATATCCCACCCCACTGCCAGCCAGCCGTGTCCTGCAGAGCAGGGACCATGGCAAGCAGGTGCAACAGCAGGGAAAATGACAGGGACCATGGCTGTCACAGGGCTTTCTGCATCCCCAGGGCCTACGTGGCCATGGCAGAGCTGGGGGACACTAGGTGCTGCCCAGGGTGGGTTAACCATGCCTAGATCCCTATCTGTGGACTCCCTTGCCCTGGCTCTGCTGGAGTGACCCTATAGCACAGGATGGTCTGCATGGCCTCCCCACTGCAGCATCGCTCCCCCAGGAAGGGAGGACAAAGCCACCCGTGCTCCTCAGGGCTGGGCAGGGGCCACATGTCCTTGTGCCCTCCCAGCAAGAACAGGTGACAAGCAGGGTGGCTGTGGGGACATGCAGGTGTGGGACAGTGGGGGCAAAGGCTGGAGATCATCACCAGGACAACACTCGACACCAAGTGATTTTGGGGGTCACTGAGCACCATGATGAGGGCAGAGCTCAGGACCCCCTTGTGACACAGGTCCCCTGTGTCCCCCCCCAAGGTGCGGGGCTGGGCTGAAGGCTTTATTGAAAAATCCAAAACAAACAACATGGTCATTATCATCATACAATGAAAACCCAAATCACCCTGCCCTGCAGTGGGGGGCACCCCTGTTGTCCCTGTCACCAGCTGCCACCACTGGGGCACCGCAGGGACCCTCTGCCCATGCCTGGCTGAGACACAAAAGGGAGAAGTGGATTTGGCCGAGAGCGGTGCCGCTGTCCCCAAACCCCCAGTGCCACTGTGACCCCCCGTGCCACTCCCCGGCCCCAAGGCCTGAGGTAGTTGGGCGTGCAGGCGAGACTCCCTCTAAAGCAAGTGGGGAGGTTTTTGGGCTCCCTGTGTCCTGCAGGAACGGGATGGTTGGTATTGCATCCGAGGGGAGCCGGCACAGGCTGAGGATGGGGAAGCAGCAGGACCTCCACGGGGAGGTCCAGGTCCCTCTGGCAGTCTGGCACACAGAGCGCGTGGTCCAGCAGCGGGGCTGGCGGGGCACACGGCAACAGCGGGTCCTGGCACACTGGACAGCTGCGTGGAGGGGTGGCAGCTCTGAGGCCACGGGGGTGGCAGGTGCCACTGTTTCTGGTGCCATCTGGTGCCGAAGGGTGGGCGTCGCTGGGAAAGCACACAGTGACAACCCAGCCCCTTCCCAAAGGGAGAAAGGCCAAATCCTGTCCTCAGCACCCTGAGTGGAGGAACAGTGCCCCAGCAGGGGCAGGAGCAGGACCCTGGGGGATGGGAACATCTCTGCGTGGTCTGACATCACTGTCTCCACTGCAGTGAGATGAGCTGGGGGGCCTGGAGGGGGCTGATGCCCCCTGCCCCCTGTGCTCAAGGCACAAAGGTTCCCTGGCTGGTGCCCCACAGCCACCCCTGCCCACAGCAACACTAGCCTGGTCCCCCTGCACTCAAGAGGGTGGTGATGACACCAGGATGGCACCAAAGTGAGCAGGGACAGGGAGCTGCTTGCTCTGGCTTTGGGGTGCTCCAGTTTTGGGGCACCCTGGCTTCCCCCCAAACCCTCTGTGCTGCTGCCCTAGAGTCACCCCCCATCCCCAGGAGCTGGTGGCTTGTGTGATGGCACCATGGTGGCCCAAACCTGCACCCAGCACCTTGTGGAGGGTTTATTGCTGGCATGAACACAGTGATCTGTAAGGGCAAAGCAGGCCAGCTCAGGGGAGGCTTGGGAGGCATTTTGGGGACCTGGAATGAGGGGCAGGAACTCATGGCAGCATCATTCCTGCTGCTGCCCCTTTCCCAGCTGTTCCTGGCTCTCTGTGCCACCGGCCAGGGTGTCCCATGGGAACACCACCTCTCAGCCTGCAGTGGCCAAAGGCACTCGGTGCCCCTGCCAAGGGGGAGCACACTTAGCACCAAGCTCAGCAGCAGCCCATCCCACCCGGTGGCACCCCCGGGGCCTTCAGCATGCTCATTCCCAGGGCGGGGGGACATTCATGTTGAACCAGGGGCTGGATTAAGGCTGGAAAAGCAGCGAGAGGCAAGAGAAGCCCAATCGCTCTCACTCAGCCAGAGACGGCTCTAGGAGTTCCCAGAATCTGTGCAAAAAAAAAAAACCTAAAGGGTTAAAGACACCCCCGTAGATGCCTCCCCCCCACCCCCAGGAGCTCTAATAAATACAGGTGTGGTTTGTGCCCTCGCCCCAGCCCCGGGCTCTTGCTGGTGGCTCAGCTCTGGTGCTGGAGGTGGCTCCTGGGGAGACACAGGGGATGTGTGCTTCAGGGTGGCATCTGCACCACTTCCTTGGGGATCTTCTCAACAGACTGCACCAAGTGGGGTCCCAGCGGTGTCCCCTGTGGGCTGCTTCTACCACTGGTGCTATTCTGCAGCTAGAGGTGGGAAGACAGGGTCAGGGGGTGCACTGTCCACCAACATCCCTCTGGGACCACAGGGCTTCTCTAGCAGAACCTGAGCCCCCTGACTGGGGATGATGCAGAATCCCGTAACTTGGGGTCTTTCCTGGGATGAGACCCCATAGGATTTGCCTATGTGTACCAACTATCCCCAGGCTTATGCCAGCCAGAGCAAAACCTGCTCACTGCCATGGATGGCAGGCAGGGCTTCTCCACCCTGCCCCACCTTTTCCAGAAGCAGCTGCCCAGCTGGAGCAGGGCTGGCACCACTCACCATCCTCCTCCCAGCCCTCTGCCACTCCAGCCAGCTCGTAGTGCTTCTTGCGCAGCTCCCCCAGCTTCTGCCGCTCCTTCTGCAGCCGGTTCTCCAGCTCCAGCACTCGCACCTGGGGACACGACCAGGACATGCCTACCCTGGCACAGAGCTGGGCCAAGCACTCCCCTTTCACACCCACTATACCCCAAATATCGAGCCAAAGAGCACAGAGGTGCATCCCATGAGTGCTCCAATGACAAGTTGACCTGAGGAGAGGATGAAGCTCAGGTGGGCACTGCTTCTGCAGGCAGGTGAAAGCACAATGATCTGTGTGGGCATCAGGGAGGGATCGAGGACCAAGTGCATTGACTCCTGGGAAAATCAATCTGTTGCCTTCACACCCTGGGCTTCTCCTGTGCTTGTGCTACCTGGGGGCAGCTAGGCATGGTGACACCAAATTTCATGCCCCACCCTTGAGCAGCCCAAAAGAGACATGACCAGGTGTGTTTCCCAAAACATGGGAATCTCCTACCTGCGAGTCCATCTCCTGACGCTTGATCTGGGTGAGTGTCATGCTGGAGAAGTCCATGCTATCTGTGGAGGAAAAACACCACCAGTCTCCCTCAAGCTCTGCTCCCCAACTTGGATCCCTCAGCAGCTCCCATGCTGCTCGCAGGGTCTGACACCATGGGATATGCAGGGAGGGAGTGAGGGGCAGCCATGGGCAGAGACCACAGGGCACAGCCAACCAAGGGTGGTGAGTGCCAAGAGCAGAGGTTTTGGGGCAGGTTTGTGCTCCAAGCATTAGGACTAGAGGGAAACAGCCTCAAGTAGTGCCAGAGGAGGTTTATGTTGGATAAAAGGGAAAATTTCTTCATGGAAAGGGTTGTTCAGCACTGGCAGAGGCTGCCCAGAGCATGGTGGAGTCACAGTTCCTGGATGGATTTAAAAACCATGCAGATGTGGCACTTGGGGACATGGTTAGTGGTGGGGGAACAGTTCAACTCCATTGTCTTAAACTCCTCCAATCTAAGTGATTACATGATTCTAAGATCCCTGCAGCCCAACACTTACCTTTCTCCTCCACCTGAGACTTCCCAGCCTTGGTGGAGGCCACCACACTGGCCGTGGCCTGGGTGACGCCCCGGGAGGCTTGCTGGAGCTTGCAGAGGTTGGCGCTGTCTTTGTCTGCCTTCACCTGCCGGGACAGTGAGGAGGGGGTCACACCCCACCAGGCAAGCAGAAGACCAGCCCCACAATTTGGGTGGCCCAGCATCACCCTGAACCGTGGGCAGGGCAGCAGCCTTGTTCCTACCTTGGAGGCTGCCACCAGCTGTGCGGTGCTGGCCGCAATCTCCCGGGAACAGACCATCAGCTCCTCGAACGTCCCCTTGCCTTGCACTACCAGGTCAGCAGCATCACTGCAGGACAGCAGAGAGGGCCTGCAGCATCGTCCTGCCACTCGTGTCCCCTCCGTGTGGTGATGGCAGGACTCTGCCATCCTCTCCTCACTCAAGTGACAGCGGTACTTACACCATGACAGTGGCACCCCAACCCACTGCCTTGGAGGCAGAGATGAGACCCTCGGTCCAGCGTGAATTCTTGGCATAGAACTCCTTGGGGGATGCTGCACCCTGCCGTTGTTAAAGGCACAATTAGTTACTGGGCATCCTCAGACCCCTGCTCTGGGGGGAAAGGAGGTCAGGGTGTCATTTGGGACATGTATGGGAGCTGGGGACACACTGAACTTGGGGGTTGTGGGGCCCCCTGTGTGGGAAGGGATATCAGGGATCACCATGACACCCCAGGAACCATAACCAGGGTGAGCCCCTGGGGTTGGAAAGGAGCTCCTGGCAGCTGGTGAGGAAGTCCCAGGGGGCCAAAGGCTGGAACACCGTGCACCAGCAAGTGCAAGCTTACCTGTCTTCATCCCTGCCCTCAGCCCTTCCTACATCCCTGGCTGTCCCCTTGCCCACAACCCTGTTCCAGCTCACCCGTCCACTCTCCACAATCTCTCTCTGGAGGTCCTTGGAGGCCAGGACAAGGACGTGGATGGCCTGCATAAGGCCTGTGCAGGAGCCCAGGATCCTGTGAGACAAACACCACTGAGCCCTACCTGTGCAGCAGCTGCCCTGCCTGCAGCACCTGTCCCCATCCTGCCTGCCTGGCTCTGTCCAGTGCTCCCACTCACCTCTCATTCACTTCCAGTTTGACCCCAGTGTCACCAGCCCGTGCCTTGTTCAGCATCTCCTGATTGAGGGGAGAGGGGCTGTGCTGAGCCCAGTGTGTGTCTCTGGCCTCTACAGTGGTGCCAGCAGGCCCCCAGCACGGTGCCTGTGGGCACTTCCATGATCATGGTGACCCTCACCTCAATACGGGCAGATGCTGTTTCGATGGCCACAGCTGTCGCTGCCATTTCCTTGTCCACCAGGTCACCCAGCTCCTCCTGCTTGACATCTAGACCTCTGGGACGCAGCTCCTGGGGAGAGAACGGGAAAGGGACCATCCAGGAGCAGTACAGTCCCTCTGGTGGTGCCTGCCATGGCCTGATCCCATGCCACTAGCCCTCCTGGGTCACCCACCTCCCCAATGGTGCTGATCTGGCCCAGGCAGGCTGTCACCAGGCTGCAGTCAGCACTTGCCACCGTCCCTGGGTCTTGCAGGGCGCTGAGGTAGCTCACGGCCTCACTGCCACACTGCTTGCACAGCTCCAGAAGACCTGCATGGGCAGCATGGGGGCCAAGTGGGCCACACGTGGGGAGGAGATGTCTGGTTCCTACCCACTGCAGCATCCTGCCTGTGCTGGCCTCTGCCTGCCCTGGTTTCTGCCCACTTCAGCAGCCTACTTGCCCCAGCATCCTGCTCACCTTATCCCAGCAACCTGCCATGACCCCTGCCCATCCTGGCCTCTGCTCACCCCAGCATCCTCTTTGCCCTGGCACCTTCCCACCCTGGTATCTGCTCACCTCAGCCCCTGCTTACCCTGATGCCCTGCCCACCTTGGTCCTTGCCCACTGAGTTCCTTGCCCACCCCAGCCCCTACCCATCCTGACCCACGCTCACCCTGATCCCCTGCCCATTCTGACCCCTACCCAGTCCCTGGCCTAGGGCAGCACTCACGGTCAGCAAGCTCCACAGGGGCCACATGGGAGGTCGCACTGCCCTGCAGGAGGGTGTCACTGACCAGGTGGGCAAAGAGGGCCAGGCAAGGCAGTAGGGAGCCCATGGCTGCAGCAGGACAGAGGGCACAAGCCTCAGCCCCTATGCTGCCCACATGCCCTGCTTGCTGGGGCTGCCTCTGCACGCCCCCCGCCCCATGTGGGGCTGCCACCTCTTACCTGTACCATCCGAAAGATACTTGCTGTGCGCATCCCGCAGCCGCTCTGCGCACTTGAAGGCTGCCAGCGTCTGGGACAGGAGGCAATCTGCAGGCAGACAGCAGGCAGGGCTCAGCTGGGACCACAGGGAGCAGGCAGGCTGGCAGGTTTGGGAGCAGCAGGGGCATCACCTGCTGAGCCGGCGCAGCTGACATGAGCAGGATCCTCCATACGAGCCAGAGCGTCCTGCACCATGTGCTTGGCCTCGTGTGTAGTGGCCTGCAGCAGGGACAGCTGCTCCTCGGCCAGGCGCTGCTGCAGCGCCCTCTCTGTGCTCTCCTGCTGGGCCAGAGCCGGGCTCAGAGCCCTGCTGGGCCACCGGGCATTCCCTGAACCCGGCCCACCTGAGCCCCTTTGGTCTGGCCAGAATGGGGACAGCAGGACCCTCATGGTACCTTGTCTCTCAGCTGGGTCTGCAGCATCTCCAGCTCTGTCCTGCTGCTGTCCTGCTTGCAGCTGAGCATGTCCTGCAGCTGCTGCAGCTCAGCCTGCAGAGATGCCATCTTGTCCCTGTGTTGCTCTTCTGCTTGGCTCAGCCTGTCCCTCTCCTGCTCCAGGCTGGCAATCCGAGTGTTCTGCTCTGCTTCTGCCTGGGGGGACAAGAAACAGCAGTCAGGGCTGTGCTGAGGGTGAACCCTCCAGTTTGGGGACTCATTCTTGGTCCAGGCTTGGGCCACCCCAACTATTCCTGCCAGGTGCACCATGGCTGACTGACTGATCCTGTTCTTCCAGGCATTTTAGTCCATGCTGCTGGAGCCCATTGCTCCACATACTATCACACCCAGGAGTGTGAAACCCCCGTGTGACATCAAACCCACTCAGACGTGCGAAAGAAGATGACAGGGAGCTGGTTGTGAGGCCAGTGGTGATTATCACCTCTCAAATGGGTAAGGCCTGGCTACCTAGCCCAGAGAGGTGCTAGAAGCCCCCCATGTGCTCTCACCTGTGTGCTGGACTCCAGTGTGCCCTGGAGCACCTGCAGCTCCTGTCTGCTGGCTGCCAGCTCCCGCTTCAGCGTCTCCAGCACCTCTGCCTGCTCCTGAGACTGCAACAAGGGGAGAGGTTGGTGCAGCACTGGTGCACCATGGGGAGGCCCTGCTCATCCCTGGTGTGTCCCCCCATCCCTACTCACCTTCCTCTGCGCCTGCTCACTCACCCGCTGGAAGGAGTCCTCCAGCTCCTTCTTTTCCCGCTCCACATCCCCCTGGGTCTGCCTGGCCACTGTAATCTGCTTGGTCACCTCTGCGTTCTGGTGACGGCAGAGAATGAGCTGAGCAGTCCCTGGTGTCAGGGGGCATGGCTAGGAGGAGTTTGGGGAGCCCACCTTGCGCAGCAGATCAGCGTGGTTCTGCACCAGCTCGCTGTACTTCTCCTTCAGTTTGCTGTAGCGCTGCTCATTGGCCTGTGCCCGTCCTGCCACGCACGCAGGGACACAGAGCTGAGCACCTGGGACCCCTGCCCAGGGCTCACCCCCTACCCCACACCAGTGCTGGTGCTCCCTGCTTACTCTCAATTTCCGTCAGGCTCCGCTGAGCCTTCTCCGTGTCCTCCTGCTGCTTCTTCAGCTCCTCCAGCTCTGTGCGCAGGAACTCGCTCTCGTCCTGTGCCTGCTGCTTCAGGTGCTGCTGCTCAGCCAACTCAGCCTCCAGCTCGCTGGCACGGCCACGCAGCTGCACTGCACCTCGTGCGCTCTGCAGGGATAGATGGGGGCTGATGGCACAGTTCAGTGCCCGCCAGCACCATCCAATGCCCATCAGTACTGTCCAGCAGCCCCCCCCATGGGTACCACCCCACAGGCCCCCAAGTGCACCTGGGCAAAGCACAAGGATGCTGGGCAGTGGGGCTGAGCCCACCCCCCAACAGGGATGCAGCCCCCTGGCACATCTGGGGGCCCTCTGTACAGTGGAAGCCACTGGGAAGAGGGCAGGACAGAGATGGGGTCACTGTCTTGCCCGTCCAGGGACACAGCCACCAGACTACCCAACATTCCCAGTGGGTCTCATCCTGCCCACCTGGTTGTCACCCACCTCAGCCTTGAAGTTTTCCAGCTCCTCTTTCAGGGCTGTGATCTCCCCATAAAGCTGCTCAATTAGCCGGTCCCTGGGAAAGAGAGACATGGGTTATACCCTCAGTGCCATGGGGATACAGCCTAGGAGGGGAGGTGCCCCCTGTGTCACCCCAGCTGTGATGCTGTTCTAGGCAGGGAGCTCTGGCACAATCTTGGCCATTCGGGAGCATCACCAGAATTGCTTACTTGTCATCCTTGCTCATCCCATTCTGGCTGTTGAAGTTGAAGGGGTCGCAGCTGAAGGAGCTGCCAAAGATGTCATCAAACTTGTTGTCAAACAGGCTCTGTGGAAAGAGCAAGACAGACCTGGAATGACACCACTACCACTTGGGAGCCCTTGTCCCTCATGTCCCCAGCGTCACTGCCAAGCCAGCCTACGAGCTGCCTGGACACTGGGGCTGCTTCCCCCCCTGCTTCCAGGGCACTGAATGTGATGAACTTGATGAACATGGAGTGTCTGTGGTCCATCCCCACTTAAATCCTGGAGGGAGAAGATCCTCAAAGCCATGTCACTGCATGCTCCTTCCCCTCCCCACTCAATGTCTGAGGACAGCCCTTGGTGGAAAGGAGGGTGAAGACCATGGCAGTGCTTGAAGCCAAACCTCTCCTTGCCCATCACCGGAGGGCACCACACCACTGAGCAGCACTGGGAGAATTCAGGCTGGTTCAGGCCTAACAGCACCCAGATGGGACATCCAGCATCCAGATGGGGCACCGAGCACTGACCCATCTCTCTCCAGTGACACTCCCCAGTTCCCAAGGCCATCCCCACTCTCTCAGCCCTCACTGCAGCATGGATTTGTAGAAATAATCCCGGGCTCCAACTCAGAGAGCCCCCACCATCCTCACCTGTGAGGCTGCATCCATCTCCACCAGGTCTGTGATGGGCTCGCTGTCAGGTGAGGACGCCTCGGCGGGGATCACCACCACAGGGCTGATGTGTTCTGACAGCGCAGAGGCACGCAGGAAATTGGGAGGGTTCTGGGGAGGGAGGGGAGCAGGGCTGATGGGGGAAGGACTGGCACTGTGGCTGGGCTGAAGGCAGAGTTGGTTGAAATCCTGCCCTGGAGCTGAGCTGGCCATGCCTTGACCAATGCCTTGAGAATGGAGCCAGGACCCACAGGGTGGGTCAGGATGAGGAGGAACAGAATCAGAACCCAAAAGGATGGAACCAGGATGCAGAGGGATGGAACCAGGACCTGCAGGGATGGATCTCAGGAAGGGCTATGGATCAGTGAGAGATGGGATCCCAGCTTCCAGTCAGAGGGCAGCTCCATCCAATTGGATGCCACCCAATGAGGGATAAAAGAATGATCCTCAAGGCCCAGGAGCCCCATGCTGCCACCAGACTTAAGAAGCTGGGCAAGGCAGCAAGAGGCTTTTTTGGGCCTTCTGCCAGTGCTCCCACTTCTGCCCCTGGGCACAGGGACAGGGAACATGGGGACTGCAGGGTCTCACCTCTGGCAGCTGTGGGATCTGAATCAGCCGCTTGAAGTACTGCAGGTTGCTGGAGCGGTAGAAAAGGTCCTTGAGCCTAAAAGGGGGAGGGAATGGTTAGGGATGGCTCTTGTCCAACGTGGACTACCACTTGCCTGGCTCCAGGAGGTGTCATCTGGCCACTGTACTGCTCTGGGAAGGGTGTTTTGTGCTGCCACCAAACTCAGGGCAGGTCCTGGGAGTCCCCACTGCCAGCCTCCCACTGCTGGAGGGTTTATCCCATAAACCCCAAGGCCTGACAGGCAGGAAGAAGGACCTGGATCTTGAGCAGCCTGGTCTAGTGGAAGGTGTCCCTGCCCATGGCAGGGGGTTGTATCTGATGATCTTCAAAGGTCCCTTCAACCTAAATCACTTCCTACCTACCCAAAATTTCCAGGAGCAGGGGAGCTTCCTGCCTGGAGCAACACCCTCACCTTCAGTTCCTGCAGGAGCATCTTCCCCAGAAGCAGGGTACCTCCCTCCAGGACTTCCAGTTTTGGGGAGGAAGGACAGTGCCCAGCCATGCCACTCCTAGCTCCCACCTCTCCCAGTTACCTGAGCATCCCAGTCAGGATCTTGGTGCTGTTGATCCCTGTCCAAAGGTTAGTCCCTGGGTGGTCAGAGCACAGCCAGCCCTGCTATCTGCCCTTTGCAGTTTGTGACCTTGAATCAAGCTGTCTCTCAGCACCATGACATCTTCCCCTGGCACCATGACATCCCCTCCCTGCTCTTGGTGGCCAGTTATTGTTTTGGTTACTCTAAATAATCATGTACCAGAGACTACAGCACATTCCTGCTCACTCATTTTTAATCTCAGTGCCTTGGGAGCACTCCCAGAGCATCCATGCTCTGGGTCTGGGCACTTACTTTCGGAACTGCTCCAGGAAGCGATCCCGGTGGCCCTGCAGCGTATCTGCCGGCAGACCTGGAAGAAGCAGCAAGTAGAAATGTCAGGGGGTGCCTTCATGGATCAGGGAACAACCCATCAGCACAGTCACATGGGAGATGGCTCTTCCCCAGAGATGGCCACCCTCCTCTGGGGGTCTGAATACTCCAGGCAGTGTCCCACTGCAGGAGAGGGCTACGCATCATACCCCTCAGGGCAGAGAGAAGTGTGGGCTGGTGGCTGCCACAGTTCTGGATTCTGAAGGATATGGGTTTTGCACCTCCTTGCCATGGTGACTCCCTTCACCCCCACAAAAGAGGCTGAGGAAGAGGTGGTGGTGAACAGCGCAGGCTGAGCAGGGTGGCGGCCCCAGCGCCTCCCTGTGTGTCCCCCCTGTCAAAGGCAGAGATGCTGGGGACACTCACAGGAGTGGAGCTTGAAGAGCAGCTTGACAGTGTAGTCATAGAGGTGGCTGCAGTCCAGGATCACCTGGATGAGGGGGGCCAGGCGGCACTGCCCCGCTGCCGTCACTGACACCGAGCGCGACATGTCCAGGGAGCTGAACACTGCAGGGAAGGAGTGCAGCTTCAGATCCCGCAGCACCGGCAGCACCAGAGGGTGCCACACTGCGGGGGCCAAACCCACGGGTATCACCCAGAGCAAGAACGGTTCATCTGGAGCATGATTCCCACTAGCCCCTGGGGACACAGCCTGCTGCCCCGCAGCTGTTTGTGAGCTCAGCAGGAGGGCAAATTCCCACCCATGTCTCCCACATAGGCCTGGGAACACTCCAGCCTGGCACCATGGGCCTCCAACCAGGACTGAGCCCCAGCCATATCCCTGGGCAGAGCTGACACGCGACCCCTGTGCTCTGCCTGTCACTGCTGTCTCACTGGCAATCGAGTATGCTGGGTGTGCCTGAGGGAAGATGATCCAAAACCAGCTTGGAGCAGCTGAAGAGCATCTCATTCCAACACCTTCCACTAGACCAAGGTGCTATCCAACCTGGCCTTGAACTCTTCCATGGGTGGCACAGACACAGCTTTCCTGGACCTGTGCCAGGGCCTCACCACCCTCACAGCCAAGAATTCCTTCCCAATATCTCAACTAGCCCTGCCCTCTGGCAGTGGGAAGCCATTCTCCCTTGTGCTGTCACTCCATCCCTTGTCCAAAGTCCCTTTCTGGTCCTCTTGGAGCCCCTTTAGGCACTGGAAGTGGCTCTAAGGTCTTCCTGGAGCCTTCTCTTCTCCAGCTGAACATTCCCAGCTCTCCAGCCTGGCTTCAAAGCACAGGGGCTCCAGCGCTCAGAGCACCTCTGTGGCCTCTTTTGGACTTGTTCCAGTAGGTCCATGTCCTTCCTGTGCTGGGATACCAGGGCTGGAGGCAGCTCTGCAGGTGGGGTCTTACCTAAGCATGGCAGAGGGGCAGAATCCCACCCTCACCTGCTGCCCACACTGGGGGATCAGCCCAGGGAACGGGGGATTTTAGAGCACACATGGCTGTTGAACTTCTCATCCTCCAGCACCCCATAGTCCTTCCCAGCAGGGCTTCTCTCCATCCCTTCATCCTCCAGCCTGGATTGATACCAGGGGTTGCCCTGGCCCAGGTGCAACACCTTCCACTTTGCCTTGTTGAACCATAATTCAGGTGAAGTGCCCATAGAAGAGCTGAGCTGTGGTGCCCTTAGCCAACATCCCCTGTCAGAGCCTACTCCAACTCGGATCAGCCCCATGAAGGGGACGGACTCCTGGAGATCTCCCCCTCCACCATGTCTCAGAGCAATGCAGGACTTTACCTGTCTGGAAGAGGTTCAGCTCACACTCCAGGTAGTCAAACATCTCCACCGTCAGCTGAAAACTAGGAAACAGGGTTGAGGATGGTTGGGGACTGTCCCCAAGGCCACCCATGAGGAAGGGTCCTGTCCCTGCTTGGTCATGCTGCCAGTGGCGTTGGTGAGATCGTGCCACCCACCTGCACCCACTCCCTCCCTGACCTTCCCCTGACCCACACTCACAAGTTATTGACGTCATTCTCCCCAGCCTCGTCAAGCTGCCGGTCGGACATCTGCAGATTTCCAGGGAATCGGGGATTCTGTGGAGAAAACAGGAGTCAGGAAAGGGTTCCAGAAGATCTCCTGGTCTGGCCACAGCTCTGGGAGCACCAGGGCTGTAATCCTGCAGCCTTGAAGTTAGCTTTTGGATGAGCCAGGGGAGTGATGCGAGGGAAAAGGGAGGTAACACAGGGTCTCTGAATCCTGGGTGATCACAGCATACCTAATCCACAACATCTGTGCTCTTCCCAGCAAGAAAAACTGATTCTCCCTGGGCTGAGAAACCTGCTAAGCAGGGAGGATATGGGGCTGCCAGCAGAGAGCTGGACGGCATGGAGTGATATCTACCCCAGGGGTACCTGCCCTGGCACTTTGGGGAAGGTCACATCACACTTCCAAAACAGGGTGATGGGCACAGAAAACACCTCTTTCCAGCAGTTTTCCCCCCTTTTCCCAGCTAGAATAGCTGGGGGAGAAAGGGGTGTGTGTACCTCCTACGGCTTGTAGCCCACCAACTCTCAGCCCAGCCCAAGGAGCCCTGGGCCACCAGGAGTCCTGCCACTCCCAAAGCATTGGTCCTTGGGCCACTTTTGATGGTCACTGGCAGCTTCGGGAATATTTCATGGAGGCAGCAGGATGGCCAAGCTGGTCCGTTGCTGTCACCCTCGTGCCCACCCCTTGCTAGAGCCCTGGGAACAGGGATGGGGGGGGCTTACCTTGGTGTGAAATTCCATCTTGGTTCTCAGCAGTTTGAGGTAGATGCTGCAGAGCTGACCATAGCCCTCGTTCAGGTGACTCTGTGGGGAACCCAGTTGAGATCTAGGGCAGGCTGTGGAAAAGCCTTTTTTTGCTGCACAATGATTGACCCCTCCCCTATCTCCCCAAAACCACAGCCAAACCCTCCTCGCTGGCACCTGGATGGAGGCTGGCCATACTGAAGGGATTTGGTCAGGCCTTCTCATCACCTCTGCATGTTTCAATGCTTCATTTGACTGTCAGAGCTGAGGTTTTACTGGGTTTGCCACTAAAACAGGAAGGGGGCATTTGATTTTGGTGGAAGGGAATATAGAATGCAACTGAAATCTGGCCCAGGTAGATGATGACAGCCACAGGTCAGCCATGGCTGTGGTCTGATTCCTGGGAGAGGGAACCCCCCAAGCCTACACACCCCCAGCCCGGCCAAGGCACCTCCAGGGTGCCCCTGCCATGGCTGGCAGAGTTGGTCACTTACCCACATCCTGCTCATGTCACTCAGCTCATTCTTGTATCGCATGGAGTCTTTCAAGACCTGGAGGAACGATGGTGACAATCAGTAGGCACAGCACCAGGACACGGTGTTCCATACTTGAAACCAGGAACTGGGTGACAAATGGGAGGTCTTGATGCAGTCTCCACCCCTTTATTACAACCGCCAGCCCTGGGTGCCTCGGCTTCTCCAAGGAGGATCTTTGCTGATGGCTTCTGCACCAATGCCATTGCCAGGCACTGAGCAGTTTCCTCTGGCCCTGCCGTTGGCACTGGGATTTGAAGCACATGGGTTTTTGGGCAGGGCAGCACCAGGAGGGCTCTGGCACCTGAGATTGGCCTGTGGGAGAGCAGTGACCCTCTGGGAGAGCTCCAGCACTGGTGTCCACATTGGAATAACCCCCAGGAGGGCACCAACCCTCCAGGAAGGCTCCAGCTCCAGGCTCTACTCACGACTGACCCCTAGGAGGCCAGTGACCCTCTGGAAGGGCTCCAGTTCCAGTCCCCACCCCAGGACTGATCCCCTAGAAGGACACTGACCCTCCAGCATCTCCCATCACCCAGTGCAGCCCTGCAGGGGAAAGGATTTGGCCCCAAGCTGAGCTCTGGGCACTCACGTTGGAATGGCCATCCCGGAGGAGCTTGTGGAAGACATGGCAGAACTTCCAGCAGAGCACGGCGTTGCCAGACAGCGGCAGACGGTTCACCACTGACCAGAAGGTCTGTGCTCCCTTCTCGTGGTGTGTGCCCAGGATGCACGGTGCTGGTGGTCAAGGAAGCACTCCTCTGCCCTTTGGTGATAGAGAGTGGCCACCCAAAGACAGCTACACCCACAGAGACCGGGACAGGGAGCTAATGCTGCCCAGCCCAGGCATGTGCTGTCCCCTGAGTGGCACGAGCCACCCTCTCTCCCCTAGCCTTGCTCTGGAAGCACCATGGCACATACAAGGCTGAGGCTCTGCTTCTGCTGAGCCTTCCCAGATGCCTGGCTGGGATGCTAGGGATCCACTTTTGGTGGCAGTGTCCCAACCTGCTGTGGGCACCTTCCCTTCCCACCCTCTCCTGGGATGACATTGCTGGGAACACCAGCCTGGGCACCTACCAACATTCAAAGGCTGTGACAGCAGCAGCAGGGACCCCGTGCCATGCTGGAAAAATATCCAACATCATTAAAACCCGCAGCCTCCCCAGCACCCCAGCACCACTTCTCCTCACACATCCTCTTGATGCTGCCCCTTTTCCAGGCAGCCCCATCCCTGTTCCCACACTCCTTGTCCCACGGCCAGCTTTGAGAAGGATATTCCTGGCGTGTTTCTCCTTGACAGCCACTTCCTGCGCATTAATGGCCTTATTGATGCTCACGGTCTGCAAGAGAGAAGTGATGGGGAGTGAGATGGAAAGGGTTGAAGCTCCCTCATGGTCCCCCCCCTTACTCACTGAGACCCTCCAGCTCTGCCAGCACCTGCCAGTGGCTGTATCCCTTCCAGGTCCCCAGTCCCTGCTTGTGCCAGCTGGATGGTGACTTTACCCCAGATGCCTTTCTGGGATGCACTTGGCATCCACCAAGTTCAGCTGCTGCCAGGACTCATTTACTCAGGATAATAATGATGCAATTAAAGCAGTGCCCACAAAGAAACCCCTGCTGCTCTCAGAGTGGTGGGACGGGCAGAGGGAAAGCAAATCCTCCCCTGCCCTTGGATTGTGGGGAGCAGCTGGTTGCTCCTACCCACTTCTGGGGGGGATGAATGGAGAGGACAATTTGGGAGGCACCAAAAATTGGGCAGTGGGATAGCAAGACCATTGTCAGGGCTGCCTGGCCAAGTCCTGGCTGCTCCATGGATTAAAGGGACAGGAGTGGAAGCCACAGGCAGAACTTTGCCATACAGGTGTTGAGGACCTTTGGGAGTCCACACAGAGGAGCCTGGGCACAGCCAGCCACCATTTATCCTATAGAAGGCAGTGGCAGCCACTGGAAGCATTTTCCAGGCAGGATTTTTAACTCTACCCCATTTTTGATCCTTCATGGGGACACAAAGATGCCAGCTCAGGGTCATCCTCTCCCCAAGCTCCCACATCAATAAGTGCTTCCCTGGCACCTGCTCCATGAACATTCTGCTGCCAAGGGAAGGAACTGTCTGGCTCAGCATTGCCAGAAGTAGCTCATTACTGATATAAACCAATTAAATCTGTGAGATTAATTCCAATGCCTTCCTCACTGCAATCCTTGCTGCAACCCTGCTTCCTGACCCTCTCTGAGGTGGCCCCACATGGCTTCATCTGTGTGGATCCCAGTGAGTCCGTGCTGAGTGGGGCTGAGGGGCTCCCAGGAGCCCCAAATGTGGTGGAGTACAGCCCAAATGCCCCAGGAAGTCCCTCTGCCACCAAAACATGTGCCAGCTGGAGCGAGAATGATGATGGCCTGAGACAGATGAGACCCCACCCACAGCTGCACGCCCAGCCCAGCACTTCCAGCCCAGAGCCAAGCATCCCCTTAGCTGAAACTGTGTCTGAGTGTCCCAGTATGAGCCAGTTCTGCTGCAGGGATGCCTGTGCTCTGTGGTGCTTGCAGCCCCATCCCCATCCCCATCGGTTCTGGGTGGTGACCATGGAGGTGACCAGTAAGGACCCTGGAGGTGACATCAGAGGTCATCAGCAAGAGATGTAGGAGTCTCAGGGGACCCGAACTGCCAGTTGCAAGACACCCATGCCAGGCATCCAGAGCAGAACACGGATGTCAGCTTGGCTTTTTAAGGAGAGCTGAAAGGAACACCAGCATTGGAGATACCCATCCATCCCTTCCTGAGGGGCTGGACAGAAGCAACAGGTTCCCAGCACATGAAGACAAGAGTGGGAGTCCCCTCTGCAGCTCTGCCTGCCCCAGCAGCCACAACCCCTTGTCAGGAAAACCATAAAATTAAATTCAGCATTAAAAAAACCGCTTGGGAAGGTGCCTCTGCCAGTCTGGAGAGGGATGCCCATGTCCCAGAGGCTTGGCACAGGATGCCTGCATCCCAACAGCCATCTGTGACATGTGCCATGGATCCAGCTCCAGGGGCAGCTTGTCCTCATCCAAAACGCCAGTCTGCAGCCCCGAAGGTGAAGTCAGGACAGTCGTGATGAACCAGCCAGCACAGTGAGGAGTGCCGGGATCAGCATTTAAATGCACATTCCACCTCAGAATGGACTCCTGGACCACAAGGAACAAGCCAAAGGCAAAGCCAGAGCTGGGGAGCAGAAGCTCAGAGCCAGAGGTGGGGTGTAGGCACTCCTCTTCCGAAGCTGCTCCTGCCGTCCTTGAACGACCGGAACAGGGGTGGTCTCTGGAGAGAAGCAGCGCTCCACCCCTGGGAAAGCCAGAAATGGAGCTCCCACTTCAACTACTCCTTCATGCCAGTTTTCCCCAGCAAAGTGAGGACACTTTTTTCTGACCAAGGAGGCCCCAGTGACCTCCCAGAGCGAGGAGACAGTGCAAGGGTGACAGGGGCTGGCAGCCCTTGGGACAACCTGGAGCTTCCATCCCCAAGTTCCTCAACTCCATTTGTAGCACACACATCTGTCTGGACGGCAGAAAGGTTTCTGACGAAAAGCTGGATCTCACTTTCCTGAGCTTTGTGGACACCCCATTTTCACACTGCATCCCCAGGAGTGCAGGGCAGGGGTCCCATCCTGGGAGCCACTTGGGACATGCCCAAATTGCCATATCAGTGCCTCTGGCAGCACCCACATCAACAAACCAGGGAAGCATGGAGTAACAGCAGGAGACCAAGGCTGGAATTGTCACCTCCGGGGGACAAGTGGGGTGAGGGAGGGTGATTTGGCTGCAAAATTGGGTCAGAACGGAGGGAAATTTGAGGCTGCCTGGACAGCAGGCCCAGACCCCTTCCCTACAGAGGGTCTTTCGCCCTGACTCAGAGATGCTGCTTCCCACCACCATCCCACACCTACAGCTGATGGAATTTTAATTTAATTATGAGCTTCCAACCTATGAAGGCAACTTCTGACCCACCAAGACACGTCTGGGCAGCACTGCCAGCCCTGCTCTGGTTTCGTGAACAAGGGACATGGAGGACATGGGGCAGCCCCACACCCCATCCTGCTGCCGGGACAGGAAACCCTGGAGTTTCCTCTTGTGCAATGGGCCAAGTGGGAAGTGGAAGGAGAGTCCAAAAGAGCCCATTGCATAGGGAGAGGTGTGAGGGTGGCACTGCCATCCGGCCACCCCAGCAGAGCTACAGGGCCAGGGTGTGGGACTGAGCTCAGTGCGGCAGGGCTGGGCATGGGGCTCTGCCAGGCTGAGGAGTGGCTCCATGGGTGCTACAAGGGCTGGGAAGGACACAGGGGCTGCGAGGGCTGCAAGGGCTGGGAATGCTGCAAGCACTGTTAGCTTTCCAAGTGCCACATGAGCAGGGTGAGGAAACCCCACCCACATATGCATGAAAAGGCACAGGCCATTTGGGAGAGAAGCAGTCTGGGACTATCCCTGAGCAGTGGGTTCTGCCCAACCATCTTTTCCTACCTCTGCAACACCAAGGAGATTCCCAGAAACCTGTGGAAGCTCTACTGCCCATGGCTTGACAGGCCACCATAGCTATGTCCCATGGGAATTCAGCATCAAATCCCACTGGTAATGAGCACTGCCAGCCCTTGGGATGAGCTGGACTAATCCCATGGGAATCCCCAACCCCTGATCCAGCCCAGCCCTTCTCACGAGGAGATCCCACAGCAGGGCAGAGCCATCAACAGCTCTGCACTGGGGTGACCCTCGGACCAGGTCTCACGTCACCTCTCTGGGCACGTGTCTGCAGGCTCCAGACAGAGGAGCCCAAAACTGCACGGAGAAGAGGGTCAGGATGACCAGAGGCTTTCTGAGCTCTGACACACACTTTACTCTGCTACATGCACCCTCACTCCCCTCTAGTTTCGCTCCCCAGATTACGCTCTCACTCTCTGAATCCAAGATTTCCCGTTTGGAGGCAGAGCCAAGCTTGACCGCAGGAGCAGCACAATGCCTTCCGGCTTCTTTCACTTCCAAAAGGAAATGAGTGTTGAGTAAAGAATCCAGAGCTACTACAAATTATTTGGAGAAACTGAGTAAGTCGCAGCGCAAATCCTCTTAGTAATGCTCCCTCATTTCTCCTTAATTCCTTTCTATAAATGGAGAGCCAGGATGGAGCATACCTCTGGAAAACTGCTCACAAGCTCTGCAGATGCAGGAGCTTCAGAGAAGGGAGTGAGCAGGGAGACTTGACTACAAGTCTGAAAAAAATAATCCATGGGCTTAATTAAAATGCAAATCCCAGTAAAACAAAGCTTGGCTCAGGCCCTGGAGTGTGCAGGACATGGGAGGCAGGGAAGCCCTTTCCAAGGGCACGTCTCTCTTTAAATATCACCCACTACCAGCAACTAATGGCAAATCCCAGTCTCGCTGGGGCTCAGGGGATGGTTTTGTCCAGCAAAATCCTGGCACAAATACAGCTGGATAACACCTGGGGTGGTCAATGCTCCGCTGAGGACTGGTGAGAGCTCCTGGGAACAGTTAGGGTGGCTGTGGTCCTCCCATGCTGGGCACCTGCAGCCTGACTGCAGCAGCAGGGAACAAGCCTGGCTTTGTGCCTGCCAGCAGCCAGAGGGAAAGGGAGGTAGGAAGGCAGGAAAGCAATGCTGGCAGGCCTAGCCGGCCACATAGGATGTAAAACCCAGGGATATATTTCTACGTATTGCTGAGGAGGATGCTCAGCCTGTCTTTCCGCTCAGTCCCATGGGCTTCCTGGGAGCAGAGAGTCAGACTTCAAAAATACCTTCCCACCACTAAATCCAGGCTATTTGGCTGCATCTGCTGCTGAATCCATGAGTTGGGAAAGCAAGTGCTCCTCTCCTGGCTGGCTACATCCTGGAGCTGCTCTGGGGATGAAGCTCCTTGTCCAGGCTGTGTGAACATATCCCAGAAGATGCTACAGCTCTTCTCACCTCCTCCTCCATCCAGATGAGAATAATTCCCCAAATTACACAAGTCTCAGATTTTCCACTGCTTGGACCATAAAAACTACCATTTTCCCCAAAACAACAACATATTCCAGTGACAGAGACTCCAAAAGCTCACTGCATCCATCTGGGTCACTCCCAGTGGTGGTGGCTTCAGATGTCCCTCTCCACGAGGAGATGTCGATCCCACCAGGCCAGATGCCAGCAGGAGGAGGACCAAGGTGTCCAGAGACAGCCCTGAACCTCAAGTGATACCAGTGTAGGTATTTGGGGTCACCTTGTCCCACAGCCTGAGTATGGAACACCCCAAAAGAGAGTCACCGGGAAGATGGCAACAGGCTCCATGGGCCATGCTGGAATCCACTAGCATCACCATGATGCTCTTCTTGGCAGACCTTGCCCTGGCATTGCTGCCTCCAGGTCTGCTCTCCTGAAGCCAGGATGATGACTTCAGATCAATGACAGCACCAGCCCCTCCGACACTAAGCAATGCCTGATAGAGGAGTGTTACAGAGCTCTTCCAGTGCAGGTGGAGTTTCCAGGGGGAAAAAACACCTGGGCCGAGAAATGGAGAGTGGTATGAGGTTCAGAGGTCTCCGACCACAAGGAGACACGCGAGGCTGGAAGCTGACACCCGACTCCAAGCATGCCTTTGCCTTGAGAACTGTAGTGCTGTTATCCCAGTAGGAAAACCAAAATAAAGTTGTAGGATATCCATTTGGAGTGTGCCTTGACACCCCACTCCACCAGCACCTCCCTCCCTAAGGGTAGCAGATGTTGGGATCCACAGGAGGATGCATCCATGAGCTCCATGTGCAAGGACTTGACCTCCCATTGGCTCTTCCAGGGCCTCCAGCGAAAATCCCAAGTTCCACACCATCAGGAGAGATGGGGTAAAATGAGGCAGTGTGATCCAGTTGCTCCTCCACCTTCAAGGCACAGGAACAGAAGGAAGACAACCACCCATCTGATCTCTGGTGGGTCTCAAGGGCTACAGTGAGACACTTGAGCCAGCAGGGGAGAACTGGAATGATCCCAGGGAGGGTTTGGCTCCACCAACAGCAGAAATGAGAGCTCATCATAGTGAACACATCACTGCCCACCACAGGGAACCAGCACGTGGAGTGCTGGGCAACTGGATTTTTCCAGCCATAAACAACTTATGCAGTTTAATTACTTGGACATGGAAATTTTAAATCCAGTTTAAGGAATGTGGACTTTTCCAATACACAGATAAATCTCAGGGGAATAAAACGGATGGTAAGAAGCAATTTGGGGAGAACAGCTGGCAAAAAGCAAGGCTACAAAATCCAGACCACACAGGGACCACTGGGGAACCTAACAATGTAAAGTTTAGAGCCCAGGCTGCCGCTGCCTGGGACTTCCGATCCCAGAGCACAACCAGAGCCCATCAACAGGGGGCTGGATCCAAGGAGAGGCAGAAATCCAGGGGGACTCCCAAGATCCCCATCTCTCCATTAAAACATGCACATCCACTCACTACTCTTCTCACTTAATTACTGCTCAGGGCACTCCATCAATCCTGCCCCATGTGCCCAGCTGGCTCAGCCACGGCCAGAGCCTTTCCCATGAGCTGCCCCAAAAGCCAGGCTTTTAATTTTAAATGGGGATTTTATGCAAGGATAATCTCTTCCAGCAGTGATGATTTCTGTCTGGGGAGGGAGTGTGGCTGCTTCTGACAGGGTCAGCAGTTCAGGAAGGTCTTCCACCACCTTCAAATGTTCCTGAAACATTCCCAGTCATGATGACCAGAGTCTTCTGCTTCCCAGCAGATGTACATTTTTTGGAACAGGAAGAGATAAAGGAGTGAGGATGGATAATTTGCAGAGCAGATGCAAGGAGCTCATCCAGATGCGCATTTCTATGATCAGCTGCCATCCAGGAGCCACCGTTCTCGGGAAGTGTCACCCTAGCAGGAACATGGCAGTGCTTATTGCCCTAGCAGGACATTCCCAAATTAAGCTGGGATCTAGTGTTGGTGGAAATCATTCCTTGCAATGCTTCTGGGTGAGCAGCAACTCCCGGGAGCAGGATGGGGCATCCCTCTCCCGTTATCCCCCCAGGATGTCTGGATCCTGCAATGGTGCCAAGAGAAACCATGATCACGTGGGCTCAATGCTGCATCTGAGGGACCTGCTGGAGCACCGGAAAAAGCCAAATCCCTCTTCCCAGGTGAGCAGCGCAGGGGTGACCACGCTCCCTGCAGGAACGGTCTCTAAAAACCCACTTCTCGCCCCAAACTTGTTTCCGTTCCTTCTACCTGAGCGAGGGGCAGACCCTATGGGCTGGAGGAGCTGTGACAGCAGCACTGGGCATAGGGACACAGGTGTATGGAGATACAGGTATGTGGGGACACGAGTGCTCGAGGGGACACGGGTGAATGGGGACACGAGTGCTCGAGGGGACACGGGTGAATGGGGACACGAGTGCTCGCGGGGACACGGGTGCTCCGGGAACCCGGCCGAGCCGAGGACTGGGGGAAGACGACTCACACGGGCGTGCGGGAGCGAACCCGCCCCGGCCGCAGCCGCA